>OY796881.1:4485776-4647776 GCA_963680785.1 Diplosoma virens | reverse complement strand
CTTGTTGTAGTTGTTTGAGGTGTAGTGGTTGGTGTGGTGCTTTCAGTTGTCGTAGCTATTTTTAAAAAAAGGAAGAAATGAGCAGATTAACTTTATAGATATAACCACAATGAACCAAAAGCTTATCATAATACACAGTTTTTAAAAATAACTCATGATAAGCTTGAAAACAAAGCTACATCAGTAACGTTTTGTCAACTCTTGTAAAAAACTGTCAACTGATAAAAAGCTTAGTCGTGTACTTGTGGTATTATACTTGTATAAAAGATAAGTGCCTTGTCACCGTTTTTATTATAATATGTTTGTGAAAACTATGTTTAAATTCCTTAATGTTTAGTTTGGTAGAGTAAATAAAGCGTTCGACTCTGAGTGCAAGATGTGGGTTTAATTCCGTGTCGGGTAATAAAAAAAATTAACAAAAGCTTTGCTGTGTACGTTAAACATTTAGGAAGATTGTTAAGATTGAGACCCCTGGAGCCGAAAATCTTAAAGTCTACTCGAAGTGTCTTCTTGCAACACAAAGTGCGTTCTGCTGGTGATTAAAAATAAAGTGCTTATTATTATTTTTTATATGTTGAATACAAAACTTCGAAAAAAATTTTTTAACCCTTGAAGCCCTGAATTGATTTTAAACGGCAAAAATTTTTTGACTATTTTTATGTAAATGTTATCAAGCTACGTATGACAAAAAACTTAAATTAAAAAAATTTCATAAAAGTGTTTTTTAAGAGGACGAATTTGTCCTCTGAGACCTATTAGCTGTAAAGCCGCAGCGACGAGAATCTGGACAATCTGTAAAAAATATAGTTTCATACGAAAATACAATTGCATAAACATAAGTACCGACAACTAATACAATTTACTGCAAATGTTTTGAACAACTTATTTGATACGGAAAATTAAAAAAACAATTTTGATTATTGCACAATTTGACGCAAAAGTCTTTTCAATTGCAACCAGGCAATTTATCAAAAACCTTTTCATCCGGGCAATTACCTACATAAAATTTATATGACTTCCGTAAAAGAAAAGCTTTTTATTTATTTTTAATGGGTAGATTGTAGTATTTTCTTTCAGTGAAATCTAATTTACATATATTTTTCAGTAAAAAGTTATTAATATTTTTAAATTTATTATTTATAAACACTTAATTTCATTAATTTATCGATTAAAATAAGACAAAAAAAATATTAATTTATTGAATAATTATTTACCATAGAATAAAAAAAGAAGTCATATTATAATGCGCGGGCTCAAATGGACAAATTCGTCCGCTTACGTTAATTAAGTTTTACATAAAGGTATATTACAAACAAAGTAGTTGGTTTTCCATGTAAGAAAATACTACACACTACTCATTAAAATAAAATACTTACATTTTGAAAAATTTTTATAAATTTTAGCTCGAATATTACCTTCTCGTCAATTGCGTGAAAGTGTAAAATGAATAATGTGGAAAACACACACACACACACAAACACACACACAAAAAAATCTTACATCAGATTGGCGAAGAAAAGTTTTTTTTAACTTTGAAAAGGACAGAATTGTTGTATTGGGCTTGGAAATGGAAACTTTTTCATAACAAGACATATTTGTCCACTCAGACTTTAAAGCAGTGGTTCTTAACCGTTTTAATACTGCGCCTCCCTTGAGCAATTGTTCCCCGCTTCATGCCCCCTACATTTATATATAAACAAAAAGTGTTGCAATTGCATTTTATTTATTAATCACGAATCAATAAGACGCTTGACATTGTATCTTAGCAACTAGCTCTTTAATGTGTGGTTTAATCGCAGACAGCGCGCATCGTAAGTCTCCTTCAATTTCCAGCTTGTTTCTGGAAACTAGTGAAGAAAATGCGGCTTTACAAAGATAAATCAAACTAAACATAACTAGAGCACGAAGAACCTGGTTTGAACTAAGAGGGTAAACAGGAAGGTATTTGTTTTAATTGCTCTTTAAAATTGTCTTTGGCCAACTTAGCTTTCTTTAAGGAGTGACTTTTCAATACAAACAATTTTTTATAATTTTCGGGTAAACCAGAATCAGCTCTAGTCAAGTGGTGTTTCGAACATAAGAGACACATTGCATCATTACGAAGAGTCTTGTAACATATCACACACTGGGGCATTTCTGTGTTACCTTTTTGCAGCGATGCCAAACCAAATTTAAATGTAGTCACCAAGATAGTTTTTTCTCTGTCATTTTAATTATCTAAATTGATTAGTTAGCTACGCAGGCACTGCAGCATGATAAAAACATTAACTTAATTAATTCTCAAGATATGTTACCGTAGCCTACCATGAACACGTAACCTGGCTACGTGTTCATTAGTTTGCAACTGCTAAATTATCAAAATGAAAGAAACACAAATGACTCTTTGGTTGTATTATGAAATCATTATTTAATTTACGAAACAGGATTACCATTATAGGCTAATGGTTCAACACATACTTACAATAATATTTCAGACAGCATGTAAGCACTAAGAACAACTGTTGATAAATTATTTCATATTGCAAGTTATACAACACAATGTAAAACAAAAATATTTTTGTGGTTCAATTAAGTCATTAATTTTAAGAGTCATAAAATTTGTCTTACTTATGATGCAGGTTGTTAAATTGCAAACTTGTGTTTCTTCAGTTGCTCCAAAGCATTCAGGTTCTTCGGGATTTCCATTCAAACAAATTCTACTCCGCGTCCTTGTTGCGTTTCCGCAAGTAGCGGAACACATCGACCACGGAGTCCAGATTTCCCAGCCTATAAATAATGAGCTCAAGTGACTTGAATAGATTTATAACCAAGTCATCGCGCATAGCACACAACATAAAAAAAGACCTGGTAAAAACTTTTTTTCAAGAATTTAGATACAATGGACAGTAATTACTTGCACTAAAACATATTTTTAATGGAAAAAGCATATTTTTATCAAATGTGGCATAATAATTATTTAAAGCACTGGGCCAAGTTAGCAGTACTATGAATATTGGTTATGACATGAAATGATTGGCCGAGTTAAGAACAATTTTTGGTCAAACTATAATAACAAACAAGAGGCTCAAAAAGCTTACATTATACAGTAAAATGTTTTATTGTATTTAAGTTACATGCATGATCAATCGGAACACACAATAACGAAAAGATAATAATAATAATGAACATGGAATTATTAAGCCTTTTTTGCTAAAGTGACTCTGATCTAGAAGTAAACGTTTTAAACATTGCCCGTGCCTAGTTCCAACATATCATAAATAAAATTATGGATTAACTATCTCTTGTTGCTTTGTTTTCAACTTGTTGTTATAAACGTTGCGAGAAACGACGTTGCAATTGAGCAATCGCAAATTTACTGACTTTTGCGCCACCTACTGAGATAATTTTTCTAAAAGGCCTTGTAAGCCTTCCTTCTGTTTTTGCAATGTAATAGTCTCTATGGAGCGTTTGGTTTCTACAAAACAAAGCCGAACAACATTCTTTTCAAACGTTAAATCTTCGAAATCACTTTTGCACAATAATCACTGATCATAAAATCTTTATTCATGCTCTTTTGGTAAAATCTGAGTTAAATTGCTGTTAATTCTTTATTAAAAAGTAAAAACAGTAAAAAAAACTCAACGTTTCGGTGTGCTATGATTTACTAACCTTCATCAGGAGATTAAGTGAAATCAGACTTGGGCAAAATACTCTCCAAAGGTATTTAAATACAAATACAAAATACAGTGTTTATAAAGTAATTAAATACAAATACAAAATACTTTCTGGCAATGTTGGTAAATACAAAATACAAATACTGTAACAATGTATTTAAATACATTTAAAAATACTTTCAAATACTTTTTTAAAAAAATCATCCACTTTAAAAACAAAAAAAAATTAGCGTATACAGTCGAGACAATGCCAAAATGTTTCTCAATTTTTATATTTATATTAAAACGATCATTGCATTATCATTTGTTTATTATAGAAAAAATATGACTGTAAAATAAACAAAGAATAATTTAATGAATCATGTGAATGGAAACGTAGTAAATAAGTGGAGTGTCCATCAAATCGATTCAAACTGTAAACCATTGTATCTCTTAGCTCGGTTATTTTACAATCGCTTTTTGTTTTACACTAAACAAATAAAGATGCATCGATTTAAATTTTGAATCGATTATAGCAACCAGCGAGCCTGAAGACAAAATTCTAAAAACACAGAAAATGTGCAAAATAGACAGCACCACTATACAAAACATGCAGCGAGTTTTGTCTCTACATAATCTGGTAATACAGCATTCAGATGTAGTAAAATAGCTTCAGAAATTCGTGATCGTACAAAAAAAATGCTTTATCAGTTTATTTACCACTAACTCATATCAGCAGTTTTGCATTTGTTTGCTTTCAATAAGGTTAACTTTTCAAAGTTCTTATCAGTCAGCCTTCCCCTGCGTCCTTGTAAAATGATAGAAGCAATTGAGAAGAGACGCTGAACGGGTGCTGATGATGTCAGTGATGTGTTGAATTTCAAAAACACGTTTTTGATTTTCGGATAGCAATGCAGTGATTCCAGAATATTATTTGGATCTTCCAAAAATTGAAGTACTTCAATGGAAGTTATATTTTTCTGTGTTTGTGAAGTTTCTTCTTTGTTGTCTGACCAGTGAAAAAAGGTATCACTACTTTTGTTGCATTTAAAGCCTTCTGAAACATTTGAACTTAGTTTGTTAGCTGTGTCAATTAGTTCTTGTTTGAGTACATCTCTTTTTTCTTTCAAAATAGGTTTTAAATTAATATAAGGATGTGATATTGTGGCTAAAAGGGCATGTTTTACCATCACAAAATCTTGTTGAAGATACGGCTGGAATCTTTTTTGCATTTCTCTCAAAGCAGTTTGAACAAGTGGAGCATTGTACTTTAAAGAATGATCCTGAACTCCTGAATTTTGAGTGAAGTTTCTATCTGTCGCAGCACAGAAATTGCATAGCCATAAAACGAAAATTGCTCTCCTTGAACCTTGTCAATAGCCATGGTGATAGGTTCAAGCACAGTGCAATATTCATGCAACAATTCCACTTTACTTTCACTTAGCATCTGAAAGCCCGTAACGAACAGAATAGAGATAAGTTGTTCAATGTAATAAAGTCACAAATCTTAAAAAATATGTCCTTGAAAAAGTAAATTTACAGGACTTTCCGCTGTGTGGTGAATTTAGCAGGCAACTGTAGATTTCTGCTATGCCTATAATAAAAAAGCTACAAATACTGTATACGTAATTATAAAATTTATAGTGGACAGTAATATTTAGTCATCTACGCAAGCAAGTCGAGGTGATTGCTTGACAGTAGCTGTATTTAGAACGCCTTTGATGCTTTTTTGTAAGAAGAAAAAATAAAAGAAAAATGAATTTACTGCGGTGCAACGTTCCCTCTAAAAGTTTGCTTAGTGTGCGCGCAATAAAACAGCGATGGATATTCACATTTAGGAATCCGAGAAAAGGATTTTCAGAAATTGATGTTCAGTAAAAAAGAAAAAGAGTTTTGATCTCGTCTTTCAGTTTTCTCTCCCAAAACAATCAAGGTGTTCTTTAAAAAAAAGAAAAAAAGGTCTTCACCTCAAAAACAGCACGAAATCTCAAAAATTTGGGAAATAGAGAGATCGATTTGAGGTGAAGATCTTTTTTTTTAAAGAACACCTCGGGTTGAAGTCGGAGGTGATATCGAAGAGAAAACCTAGTTTTAGCGATCACCATAATTTTTGGAGTAAAAACTGAAAGATGAGATGAAAGCTATTTGAATATCCACCACTGTGTGGAGCTTGCTTCTGATTGAAAGCACGTATTTAGCTTGTCTTTCCAATACTTATGCAGTGAGCGGCAAAACAAAAGTACTGTGCGGGGGTTCTAGGCTAGCTTCCACGCAGCTTAGAGAGAACGTTGCTGCTGTACCGTATTGACGGTGAACTTGTGTTTGTAAAAATGTTTTATTGCTTATTATACGAAATGCATAAAAAAACTGCATGATGCATTTTTATTTGCTAAAGTAAAAAAATATAAATAACCCAATTGAGAATATTTGCTAAAACATAATACCGAAGTAATTTTATGCTTTAGCAAAAATACCTCTATCGTTCAAAATTTGTTACATAAGGATTTATTGAGTGACAAAAAACAACGTTACTTTGCTGAACAGCTAAAATAAACTATGAGCTTGCTATTTCTTGTTTATAAATTGTCACCAAAAAAAGCCAAAACTTTTTTTCTTGATCAAACTCAAAGCGAGCTAAGATTGCGTGGTAACAAATGTATTTAAAAAAATGTATTTAAAATTTATGAAAATACAAAATTTCTGAAAATACAAAATAAAATTTCTGAAAATACAGAAGTGGTGAACCTCTAGCCTCTATGGTTGATTGCTGGCTTATTGCCAAAGTTGGAGTTGGTCCTCCTCGTGCTTTTATGCTAATTTTTTCCTGCAGTGTTAGCCTCTTGAAGTTTAGTTTCTTTAAGTTAGCAATAGATTTGCCCATAGTGCAACACACAAATTTTAACTAATATTGATATAGATATTCTAGCCTATAAAGTTAAGAATGTTTATTATCAATTAAGTTAATAATGTTCGTTATTAATTGCAGTGTTTGTCCTGTAAAAAATTAGTCACAAGTGCATCGTCAGCTAGTTCATTCAGACTTCCTTGTCAACTAGTCAACTAGCTTATAGCTATGAAGTCAATTGAAATTATTTCTTAAAAAAATACACAAAAGCATTACATGTATAAGTGTAACAATTATTTCTAAAAGACAGAAGTAATTTTTAAAAAAAATAAATGTAAACAGATTTTGAAGAAATAAATGTCTAATGACATGAGACTTAAACCAATCATGCAAAATAATTTTTATAAAAATGCATGCAATTATTGTTTACTCAATTTAAGCACTAAGAATGTACAAGGAATTTTATACAATAGTTTTAGTGAAAAAGAAAAATGTACAGCATACACAGAGTTTTTGCCAAAAATATTTTTGTGTAAAAAATCATACAACAATAATAATTTTTAAATATGCTATTTTGCAATCATTTTAGATGAGATTAAACGAAATTGATTTTTCAGTCATTATGTAACAATAATTTTTTAAAACTAAACCACATTTTTGAAAACAACACTTAGCACTTGTTATCGAAACTTAAATAAATTTCAAAAGAAATAATTTACATTAGATTTAGTATTAAATTAGATTTTACTATTTTTATCGTTAATACAATTTTAAGTTGTTGTGGGCAATGATCAGCAAAACGGACAACACTTTTTTTATAATTAAAAAATTTTAATCTAATTTTGAACAAAAAAAATGTACATTACTACATTTAATAAATCTTTTTGCTAAAATAATACTTAAAACAATTAATAGTATAAATATTTATAAAAAACAAATTTGAAAAATTTACATTTTTTACAAGATTATATCAAATACTAAACTAAGCTAAACTAACTCTTATTAAATTATTTATTTTCAATTTTAAATACTGTTCTCATTTTAAAAATTTAAACACTAGCAAACGGACAAATTATTAGCCTTTGTCATCTAACATGCTTGACTTCCAACTATAAGATTGCCGCGTCTGCGATGAATGATTTGCTGCGTCGGCCTGCAGCGAATGCAGACCAAGCCACAGCAAACTTTCCATTACAAAAACTTGCTACTACTTTTGCGATTGGAATTCCCCGAGTAGTTTAAACAAAGAAAAATCCAATAAGACCCAGGGCTGCACTAAATTGGGTCAAGTCTCATTCGAAGAAAAACCGATTGGAGTGAGAGTAAAAAAGAAACAAAATTAGTTGCTCTTAGAGATAAACAGAGATAAAAATGCCGCACAAATTGTTTTTGCAAGCCCAAAACGGACTCAAAAGTTTTTGAATTTTTAAAAATTTGTTACGAGGCTCAAGAAGAACTTAGCTTCCTTTGAACCAACTACTTTCTTTCTAAAATTAATTCTGTTTCTCCCTAAAACTAACTTTCACTCCAATCGGTTTTTCTTTGAATTAATTCTTTAAGATTAATTGATTTTACAGCGATAGAATTATTATGTGCGTCGGATAAATTTAATTATAGTGCTGGAATTGCTTTGCAATTTGGCAAAGCGTGGGAGAGAATTTTCTTCAATTGTTAGTTGTGTGGATTTTTGCAATACATTCTTTCTAGTTAGAAACACTGGTCTCTGTCTGTTCCCGGAGGAAAAATGCTAACAAATCAATTAAAACTTAGTTGAAGCCAACGGTAAAAAAAGCTTCGGTCTCGCAGCAAACTACTTTTTAAGCCGGAATAAATAAAAAATAACACAGGTTTATTTCAGCACAGGTATTCGGGTTACCTAGTGCAACTGGTCCTTTAGAATTCCAAAGTATAGTCTGTGACAATAAAAAACACCCAAATTTTTTAATAATTTTTTTAAAAAAATTACAGAAATTCGCCCTTGCAAGACAAGTATCTGACTCTATCTCTTTTTCTTTTATTGAGAATGTCAGAAACAAGTACCCAAAATTCACTTTTGTACAAAGGTACAAAGATTTGGTCAAAACTAAAACCGGAGTTGAAAAATGTACATCATAATGTATTTAAAAAAATAATTAGTAAAATGTTTTATTAATCAATGTTAAGTTTTATTGATCAATGGTAAAATAAATTGTGTCTATCTGTCTGTACATTAAATAATGTCCACTAAATGGCCACTAAATGTCTGTCTGTCCACTAAATGGCCCGACATGTTTTCATCAGCCAGCTCGCCAAGCTTTTGTTAACATCTGAGAGAACACGACCTCCTATTGGATGGTGACAAATGGGCCAAGATGTTATTATGTGCTCAGCTGTGTAGTCCTTTGCGTCACAATCACAGGCCACCGTAGAAGCCATACCTCGTTTATGCTTTTTCTGACCGGAATAGATCGACGCAGGTTCTGAGGCGGTTAAGCTTGACCCATGCAAGTCTGGTAAAGCTAAATCCCGGCGGCGTTGAGGTAACATCCATAATGTATGAAGTCTAGAAGTGTTTTTTGCCACTCCATGCTCCATTTATATTCTGCATATCGTGCTACGCTGGTGCCTGACTGAACGGAGTCGTTCAGCAGTTCCAATGCAGCAGCACAAATGGCTGTCTGGATTAAGTTGTCGCAGCCGTCCACCAAGTGGAGACAAGAGCCTTTCATCTAGGAGGTGTTCTGGCTCTTGATCGCGGCGAGCTAGAGACAGTACGAGTTTTTGACGGCGAAGCTCAATTGTTTGGATTCCTGCTAAGATAAAAACGTTGTCCATTGGTGTGGGATGTAAGTGATGAATTTGGGGTATTTCCGGAGTGGTAAAAGGATAGACCCACGGCTCCGAAAGCAAGAGGCTCGATAAGTCCAAAAACGCTGGTGAGATATTTAACGATAGCAGTAAATGATTTAAAAGAAAAAAATTATATTAAAAACATGCATTGAAAACGTTTAAGTAATTAACTTTTTCTTTTCAGTTTGAAAGTTAAGGTAATTTACTTAGTAATAAGATCGGATCAAAAAAAAATTATAACTCAATTTTTGCAGTTGTAGCAAGTTTCATTATTTTTCTTTTACAATAAAAGATAGAAAAATCTAAAATAACTAAACCCTAAAAAGTAATCAAAAGTTTTTGAAGAGTTTTTTTCAGCCAGGTTGATGCATTTAGACAGAAAAGAACGTTTAAATTTGTCGATTCAGTTAATTTGGATCCAACATCATTATCGTGTTTTCTATAAGGCACAAACTTTATAAACTTTTAATTACCACAAATACCAACTTGGTAAAAGTGCTTTTTTGAGGGTATATCGTAATTCCAATTTTTTTCTAACCTTTTTCATTCTTAAATCTGCTTGCTCATTTAAGCAAAATTTCGGCTTCCCATCACCATTGCGCAGACTAATCCTCCACTGGTTAAAAAATCTTTTAAAAATTTTTTTTATTCTCTGCTTAGAGGTATTTCATTCGTTTTTTATTTATTTTTTTTTAATTTTTTATACTTTACTTAAACAAGGAGTTGCGATCATGCTATTTATCGTATTATTTTTGCACTTTTTTATTTATTTTTAACGTCTGAAGTTGTGCCGGTTCTTTCCTTTTTCGATTTTTATGAAGTACTGATGCTTTTACTGTGTAACTCATTTGTTAATAATGATCGAGAATAAAAGTAATCAATCAATGAATCAATATTTGGTGAATTTTTTATTTTTGATTACATAACTTTTTATAAAAGTTAAAGAAAGATTATTTCTTTTTTTTTTATTTTTATTTCTAGTTATAGTCTACCCCTGACTCACAGGAAAGCGTCCGCGGCGTTGTACATGTTTAGAGTAGGGTGACCTTCAAGCAATTATTCCGACCTATTTTTAGTCATGCTAAGATAGCTGTTGGTTTTTATTTTATTTTATTTTGATATATGACTAAAATTTAGAGCTGCTTCCTAAGACTGGCAAGTAGAGAAAAGTCTCGAAAAGTGTTTTTCTTAAAGCCACAACAGAATGGCGCGAGTAAGTTTTAAACTGCAACCGTTTTGATTAAGTGCGACACCGAAATGACGCTTTTACCTACAGTATTTACCAAGCTGCCGAAAAAAGATAAGCAAATTTTAATTACTAAGGCTTGAAAGATTTAATTGTGGTTAATTCTGTAGATCAGTGGCGTGCGGTCAAGGCATGCAAGTCATGCGTTGCATGACCAAATTGTTAGGGATTGCATGACGAAGTTTTGCGCAATGAGGTATATATATTTTTTAATTTAATGGGAAATGGTACTGATTTGGAATGAAATTAGAGAAATTTGAGGCTGATCCAAAGAAAACCTTTTTTTTAGGGAATGCCACAATTTTAGGACGAAAACATAAAAATTGAAAAAGTTGAAAGGAAGACCTTTTTTTAGAGTTTACTGCATTTCTAGGACAATGAGTGCCTTACTAGGAAATGATTTGAAGTGATGACCTGTTTTTTCAAAGATCACCTTGAATATAGGACAAAAATTGGTCTTGAACACCATGATATTAGGATTAAAAATTAGAATCTCAAACAGAATCTTTTTCCTGCTAGTAATATATTGCGTGTCTTACTCATTGACTACCCATAAAACACTCAATTTCATGATTGTTTTGGTTTTGGCATGCCAATTGCATGACTAGTCTCAGAGGTCACCGCACGCCACTGCTGTACATGTGAACGAAATAGATAAGATACTATTGCTATTGAACTTTTGTTTTAATATCATGTTCAAGAAAATTGGTCTGAAACGTTTTTCCTTCTCTTTTTCAGGTTCTAATTATTTAAACGTGATATTTATTTACAAGTATTTGGAAATGTATATACATTTACAGGTACAAATCACTTGTAATAACTTTTTGTTATTACAAGTGATTTGTAATAACAAAAAGTTTTATCACAACTTTTATTCTATTATGTGCTATTGATTGACTCTTCATTTTTCACATAATAACAACAAACAAATTAATAAAATTTTAAAAGAGCAATAAACAGTGTTGCTGTTTGACTCACTCGGTTTGACACATTGGCGAGAAGTGACTGGCGCTTGATTTGTTTGTTGGATTATCCACGATTGATAGAATGAAACCCTTGCATACACTCCAGGAATATTAGGTAATGCACATTCTCTTCCAAATGATGTAATTCCGGCAAGATACCAATCACAACTATTACATCTTTGACAAGCTAAAGGACCCCCGGAGTCCCCTGAAAAACATCATAAGTTTTCTAAGTAAAGAAAGTCAGTGAACACACCTAAGAAACCCTGTTTAGTACAGTAGCCTATGTATTCAAATTAAAATAGGTTAGCTGTGAATTTTTGATATCCCGATATTTAACATAATCAAAAATAATTAAAAAGTTATTATATTGACAATTAAAACTTAATAGCTAAATACCTGTTTATAGTCAAGATTAATAAAAGTAGGTCAATTGAAGAATTCAGACCTTAAGTAAAAGCAATTGTACTCCTGAAAACACACTAGAAAGTGCCATTTAAAGCATTATTTTTACATACAACTCCCTTCTGTTAGTTGATAATAGATCTAGACCCAGGCGTATAACAACGTTAATTTAAAAAATTTTTTTCTTGTATTGTAGTAATGTCATTTATCAATTCATCAATTACAAATATGTTAATTGGTATGTTTGTAAATATTTGCTTCTAGACTTTTCTTTTCCGATCAATCACCACCTTTCAGAAAACACCCAGACTTCTTTACTATATAGATAAGGAGAGTGTACATTTTGTTTAACCGTATTTTAATTGTACTAACTTTAACCATATTTTAATTGTGCTTAGTTGAACAAATCACCAATTTGTTCATTTGCAAGATATGATATAAATAATGAATTTTGATGACGTTTTTTGTAGTTATGATACCAAAACTTGTATTTGAGTTCAAACTTAAGCTTTTTTGGTTAGAATTCCAATTTTCACTGCGAAATTTAATTCAAAGAATCTTGTTTCATTATTTCTTTCATGATATTTTCTTATGCAGTTGCGGCTGTAACAACATTTATGCAGTTGAATAAACGGTTGGTTTTATAATTTTGCAATGGATTTCTTAAACTTTTGATTTCTTTAAAATTTTTCTATGTCCAGGATCTAGTTTTTTGCTTGCTTATTGATTTTTAACTTTTATTATAACCCTTCAATAATAATAAATAATATAATAAACCCCTTCAATAATATAATAAACACCTTCAATAATATAATAAACCCCTTCAATAATAAACCCCTTTAATGATCAACAACCGACCTCGGCAGGAGTCCCTGCCATTCTCAGCACCCGCACAAATTTGCGAGGTTTGGTTGAGTGTCGAGAAGGAGATACTACAAACTCGTCCGGAAACAATCGGGAGATTGACTTCCTGTAGGAATCGTGGAAGTGATCCTTCAAAAGCTGTTTAGAATAAAACAAAGAGTTATCCTGATAACTGCAGATTAAACAAGCATGATGAATGGAACGTTATAATAATTTTAACATAAAAGGAAGAGCCAATGTTACGGTTATAATTTTATTTGATTATTAACGTTTACTAATTCATACAATTGAGGTATTAATTAAAAGTATGAAAATAAATTAAGAAATCAGCCGCTATTGTTGATATTACTATTTCCTTTTTTCTTGATATTGTTAATAAAAAAATTGTTATTAATTAAATATAACTATTAAACCAATAAAATAAAAGAATTATTAATTAAATTCTTATTAATTAAAGCATTGTTAATTATTAATTGGCGCAAATAATTAAAGAAAATTTACTTATTTAAAAATTTGAACCGGATCGATAAAAGTTCGGTCTCTTTTTACTTATTAAATAATTAATTTTGCAGATCATTAACTATTCTTTATTGCGCAATAATACGCTTTTTACTACTTTTTCTCTTTTACGTTAAATTTAAACAAATGTATTTAATTATTATTTTTTGACTATGGATAAAGTAATGTTAAAATCGAAATAAATTGATAATCGTAACGTTGGCTTTTTCTTTTATTCTAAAAATATTTTAATAATCTTTACATTGTTTTTGCTCTTTCTAAGCCATTAACAAAAATTAAACATATTACAGTATAATAATTTTCCTTTTATTAATTTTTTTATCTTTTCTCGTCACTATAAATCACTTTATTTGCAATTTTTAATGTCTTTTTTGCTATATTGTACAAAACTGTTTTTATCTTGATGCCATTATGTTGCGCCTCCATACAGAGTGCCAAACAAAGAAAACAGAAAAAAACCATCGTTTCAAAAATATAATTAATTGATTTTTGACAGTAATCAATTATAATTTTTCAATCAGAAATGAAAAAATTACTTAGTATTTGTTTTGGCAGTTCACTTTTTACATAAAAAGTCAGTTAAATTTTATATATTGCTTGAAAACATTTTTTACCTTTTAAAGTAAAAATGATCTTTATATTGCCCAGAATTCTAACTTCCATAAGGACGTTGAAAATAATTTCCTCAAAATTGTTACTATTTTTTGATATTATAACTAATTTTGAAACATTTTCAAATATGAATTTGAATGAATCTGGGTGGTATTAAGATTTAAAAAATAGTGAAAAAAACTTGGCAATTTTTTGTCAAAGATGAAGTAATTACAAAACAATAGAATTATTTTTTTTTTCTTTCGGAAAAATAGGATTTAAGAGTACAAGTTATGCTCCAGTTGATCTGACCCAGTTTTTGTGTGGGAGAAATCATATAATTACTTTTGACAATTTTTTTCATCAACACCATGGAAGGAAGCATTGCAAGTAAAAAAACATCATTGCTTATGGCAACATTCAACTTAAAAAAAAGTTTCCGGAACTTAACCCGTTTCATTCCATAATCCCCAAATGGGGATCACTTTCCGAAGGTGATTTTCGACTGAAAGCTATCTTGTGTCTGATGAAAACTTGTGCTTAAAATGCAGTATTTGACTCAAAATTATGTGTACAGGCAAGAATTGTATGCTAACGATATTATTTAGTTTGTTTTTTATAAGTTGTTTATTAGCGAAATGACGTCATGCTTTCATTGCAGACATTATTAGTAGCCATAGCAACAATAGTTAGTTTTGTGAACTGAAAGTCACCCATTACCTGTCAAAGAACCTCTATTTAAGGTAAGAATACTTATTTTGTGCGAATGATATTTCATGCAGTTGCTATAGTAACAAATGTAAACAACGTCCCATTTGGGGATCATGGAATGTACCATATACAATGTATTGTATTTTTCAGATGTCAAAACAACTTTTCTCCGTTAACGATGCGCTGGAGTATATTGAGGAACTTGATGTCCAATTGCTGGAAGATGTGGATACGATCGATGTGGTTGAACTTCCTCCTGAAAAAGTTGATTCTGTCAGCGATGAAGAAGAGTTTGCTGATGAGGAGGAGCTGGGGTTTGGTGAAAGCCAAGTTGTGTCTGTTCCAGGGTTTGTTGAAGTTTCATGCAATGCTCTTGACCTAGTACCAACTGCTTCAGAAGACTCACCAACTGCTCAAGAAAACACCCTGCAGAATATTGTTGACGGAGCTGAGTCAGGTGTTGTTGATCCTACTGAACAGCAACTTTCCAAAAAGAGGAAAACGAGTGTTTCTGCAAAGCAGAGGAGCAAAAATGCCACAACTCAAGTAGCTTGGAATGTAACCAAGAATAAACCAGACTGCTCTATCACAAGCAACGTGTACGATCCGTCTCCAGCTCGAGAAAATTTGATAGCTCTTCATGGTGATAAAACTAAATTTGAGATATTCTCTCTGATGACAAAAGGAGTTTATGACATAATGGCAGAACAAAGTCTGACATACGCTCAACAAAACAACTACTTGGACTTCAATTGCAGTGTGGAAGACTATATGGCCTTCACGGGAATTTTGATGCTATCGGGCCATCGTAGGCAGCCAAGGCAAGAATTATATTGGAGCTTAGACCCCAACTTTGAGTGCCCATTAGTAAGAGAAGCTATGCCCAAAAAGAGATTCATGGCATTGAAGCAACATCTTCATTTCAATGACAACTCCAAAATTCCAGAAAATTGCACTGACAGATGCTACAAAATACGTACGTTGATTTCTTGTCTCAACAAAAATTTCATGCAGTGTGGTTACTTACACTCTGATTACTCCATAGATGAAAAAATTGTTGGATATTATGGCCGCCACCCAATAAAGCAGTTTATTCGAGGTAAACCAATTCGCTTTGGCTTCAAGGAATGGGCCTTATGTAGCAGCAGTGGCTATACCTACAAGTTTTCCGTCTATCAGGGTGCGTCTTCAACTCCCAGAGAACACCCCCTCGGCTGCCATGTAGTGCTTGATCTTCTGCGTGATGCGCCTGTTGGGATAGCTGTCTACTTTGATAACTTCTTCACATCAATCTCCCTCATGAAAGAGCTTACCAACAAACAGTTTAGAGCTACTGGCACAATCCGACTGAACCGAGTTCCAAATCGCCCGTTTGGGGAAAAGAAGGAGTTGATGAAGAAACCTCGTGGTTTTATGGCGGCCGCTACTGACGAAAACACTGGTGTTGCTATTTGTTCGTGGAAGGACAACAACATTGTGACGGTTGCATCCAATGTGCATGGAGTTGAGCCATTGAAACCTGCTCAGAGAGGAGCAAGGTCTGTGATGATGCCAGATTGCATAGCAAAGTACAATGAGGGTATGCTTGGGGTGGACTTGGCTGATTGGAAGACCCAGAAGTATCGTGTAGGGATCAAAAGCAAAAAGTGGTATTTTTCAATATGTACGCATGCTTTGGATGTTGCTCTCGTCAATGCTCACACCATTTACAACCTAATGCGTGAAAGGCATGAGCAAGTTGATTTACTCAATTTTCGAGCAGAAGTAACTTTGTCCCTCCTAAAAATGGATACTCCGTCCAAGCCGGCTGGAAGAGGGCGCAAAGTTGTGCATTTACCTCAACGGGTCCTGATGCTTGCAGGAGAGCATCATATCGAAAGAACACCGGGAGGAAAGCAAAGGAAATGCAGAGTTTGCAAAGCAAATGCGCGGAAGCAATGCCCCACCTGCAATGCCGGATTTCATGTAGATTGCTTCAATGCATTCCACAAGCAATCTTAGCTTTGTATCGACTATTCACTAACACTGTTACTTTTCGACAAGTGTATTTTCAAAATGTATTTTCATTCAAATCTCAAAACCAAAGTTTTTGAAAACAAAACACGTCTAACCGTGCCTTCAAAGTTTATTTGCTTTTACCTCATCTTCAGTGCTCTATTTTGTTCTGGAAAAACTAAATGTCTTCACGTACTCTAACAAAATCTGGTGAAAATATAATACTTGGTTCTTTCCCATTTCGGGGCAGCAATTTAGCGACGCGCCGAAAATTGCGTTTTTTCATGGCTCATTGCTTCGCAACTCGCAAAAAAAACGCAATTTTCGGCGCGTCGCTAAATTGCTGCCCCGAAATGGGAAAGAACCATATTATGTATCCTTAGTGGTTGGTCTATTTAGCTCATTATGCCAGTTATTTCAGAAAACCGTATTATTTTTCAGAAGTAAAACGTTCATTTACGAATATTAGTAGAAACTCGTTATTGTCATCGCCATGGCTTCATATCTTCTACATGCTTGAATTTGCTAGCAGCACATTCCATGATCCCCATTTGGGACCTACATGGAAAACACCTTTTGGGTGACAGCATTAATTTTTCCTTTTCAATACATCTTAATTAGTGTAAGAGAGACAGAAAAAGGCGATTAAATCATAAAAAATATTACTGCGTCTTAATTCGGAATGTAACGGGTTAATGCGGATAAAAAGTTAAAAGGTGGCGATTTTAATTATCCCAGAACAACAACACGCATTTCAGTCTACAAATGGTACGATAAGCGTCCAATAAGTTTTACTCTGACTTTTCATAAAATAGAGGTTACTTCTATGTAAAAAAAGATGGTATAAAGTGTTCCATGTCTTGATATTGTAAAATGTTACGATTGTCGTACTAAATGGAGCATCGAACTATGGCATTATTTCAACTGTATTTGTACAGTATAATCGACCGATCATCGCTGCAATGATAACTGAAATAATAAAACTCTTGATAATTGTAAAACATGTCAATTGTGCTTTACAGCATTTGTTATGTTGACTCGTATCTAATTTTATTTTTTATACCAACGTTTGTTCTGTTTTGATTATAATACATTTTTTCAGTTTAATAAATCCTTAGTTTGGTTATTCTAAAAATAAATCTTCATACGATTTATTAAACTGAAATGTGGATAAGTATCTGTTCTATTCTATTTGAATAATGTATTCTATTTGAATAACGTTTCGAATAAGGTTTTGAATAAAATGTTAAAGTTGATTAAATAAACATAATTTGAAAAATATTTACTTATTTGTTTAATATACAAAAAATTTTATGAATATTTTTACTTCCAATATAATGTGAAATGCCTTTATCAAAAGAAATTACCAATTTGATAAAGGAAATGGAAAATAACCTGAAGGATACTATACATGAATTATTAAAGAAACAAGAAAAAATATTTACTGACAAATTAGACCAAATTTCAAGTAACTTAAAACTTCAAGAAGAAAAAATCGAAAGCACTATTGAAAGCCAGAAATTTCTAAGTGCAGAATTTGAAATAATTAAAAAAAATGTGTCAGAACTAAAAAAATTAAAAATTCCCAATAAAATTGAGTCTTTGGAAAATAAAATAGAAAGTCTAAGAAATAATCTAAATGAGCAACAAAAATGCCGAGATGATTTAGAGCAAGTTCAAAGAAGAGAAAATTTAGAGTTTCACGGAATTCTTCAAATTCAAAATCAAAATACTAACTTTATCATAAAAAGCATGACAAAAAAATTAAATATTGATCTAAAGGATGAAGATATTTCAACTTCTCATCACTTACCAAGTACTTTCAATAACCATCCAATTATAGTTACCAGATTCACAAGCAGA
Source organism: Diplosoma virens (assembly GCA_963680785.1). Lineage (NCBI taxonomy): Eukaryota > Metazoa > Chordata > Ascidiacea > Aplousobranchia > Didemnidae > Diplosoma > Diplosoma virens. Next base: position 4,629,311 of record OY796881.1, on the reverse strand, counting down.
GACATCAGAAATAATATACAAAAAAGAAAAAATTTAATAGATGTAAGAAATTTTGAAATTGCTGGAATGGAGAAACTTTACATAAATGAAAACTTGACTGCAAGAAGAAGAAAACTATTTTCAATGGCTCATAAAAAAAAAATAGAATTAAAACATAGTTTTCTTTGGACAAAAATGGCAATATCTTTATGAGAAAAAACAATGCAAGTGAAAAGATTAGAATCTCCTGTGAAGATGACATTGACAAACTTAGCTAAAGCAACTGAACCTTGTTATTATTTTTTGCTTTTATAGAATGTAAGTTTTTTTTTTTTTTATTTCTTAATGTTTAATTTGTTTAATTTAGATGAATGTTTAATTGTTTAATTTAGATGTGAATTATTTAAAAATATTTAATTTAAATGAAACTATTTGTAAACCTAATGTAAGTGTGACTGATTTTGCAAACTTATTAACTCAAAATTATGACAATCATGATAAATTTCTTCTCCATCTTAATGTCAGAAGTCTTAACAAAAATATAAAAAAATAGATGAATTACTAGCAACTGTACCTTACTCTCCACATATCATCATAATTAGTGAAACAAAGCTAAAGAAGAAAAATTACAACACCACTTTCATAAAAAATTATTGTTTTCACTCATTTGATTCTACTACAAATAGTGGCGGCATTGGCACATACTTACATAATTCTCTAAATTACAAAATTCGACCTGATCTGAGACTAAACGAAACTTGGTTGAAGACATCTGGATGGAAATTAAATCAGACAACGACAATAAATCTTATATCGTAGAAGAAATATATTTTCATGCCCATTCATCAATAACAACTTTCCAACTTAAAATTGGAACAAACAATTGATAATATAAATTTATAAAGGCTGAAGTATTTTATATTGGGAGATTTTAATATTAATTTGCTATGTGATAATTCTACAATTGTTAAATACAAAGAATCTCTTGAATCATTTGGAGTGATCAGTCTCATAAATTTCCCGACAAGGTTCATGAATAAGCAAACTTCATCTTTATTAAACCACATTTACTGCAATGATAACTCGAGTGATATCATTTCTGGAACTGTTTCTTTTGACATAAGTGATCATAATCCTACTTTTGTCTTAACACCAAATAAACAAGTTGAATCATTATCAAAAAAACTAAATCATCTTAAAATATTTAAAAGAAACTTTTTCCTGTTCTCTGAATGTGACTTCTTAAAAACGTTGGAAGAAAATTTAAATAATAGAAATTTGGGCAAAAATAAGTTAGATCCTGAAGAAGATTTTTTAAATTTTTTAAATACTTTTTTAAATTGTTTAGAGACCCATGCTCCAACCCAAAAACTTACACGAAAGGAAACGAAATTTTATTTTAAATCCTGGTTAACAAAAAGCATACAAAACAGTATAAAAAAAAAATTATATCAATTATCCTCCCAACACGCACATTCTGAATCATATTACAAACAATATAATAACATATTAACAAAAGTTAAACAACGGTCAAAGCAAAACTGTTTTCAACATCATTTGCAATTGAGCAAAAACAACACCAAGGAAACTTGGAAAACAATAAATCAAATAATACGTAAGCCAACTTGTCATACAATTTTTACAAAGATTAAATGCATAGATACAAATATTGATTTATATGATCCTAAACACATATCGTCATGCTTCAACAAATATTTCTCATGTGTAAGTTCTAATTTGGCACATGCTCTTCCAAAAGCTAGTTCTTCAAATTCTATGAAATCCATATCTTTTATCTGCTCTTCTATGTATATTAAGCCAGTGTACATTGAAGACATTATAAATGAAATAAATCAATTAGACACTAATAAATGTGATGATACTTATGACATTCCTGTAAAAATTATCAAATTAAGTAAAGTTATAATTGCTCCCATATTGTGTAACCTGATAAATAACTGTATCAATAAAGGCATATTTCCAAGTATTCTAAAAATTGCAAAAGTAATACTTATTTATAAAAATGGTGAAAAAGACCTTGTCTCCAATTATAGACCAATTTTTTTTTACCTCATTTGTCCAAAATTTTTGAAAAAATTCTAAAAGAAAACATTGTGAACTTTTTGGATAAACATAATGTACTTTCTGAAAGTCAATTTGGTTTTCAACAAAAAAAGTACCAATGAAGCACTAATTGAACTGAAAAACTACCTTAAATATCAACAAGCCAATAATTAAATAACTTGTGGCATTTTTTTTAGACCTAAGAAAAGCTTTTGATACTGTTGACCACAATATTTTGAAAAAAAAACTAAAAATTAAAGGTATTCGAGATCTATCCTATGACTTGATCTCATCTTATTTGGCAAATAATTATTAATTTACTAGTGTAAACTGACAAAAATCTGATAAAAATATAATAGATTATGGTTTTCCTCAAGGCAGCATATTAGGTCCTGTTCTATTTCTTTTATATATTAATGACTTACCTAAATCATCAAACTTAAAACCCTTCTTTTTGCAAACGATACTGCACTTTTTGCTTCTAGCAATAATTATGTCTCATTAGAAAAAATTGTCAATATAAAAGTCAAAAAAATTGAAAATTGGTTACTTGAAAACAAACTTAGCCTAAATTTAAAAAAGTCATATACTATAATATTTGGTGAAAAAAGGGAAAAAAATAAACCAATAAGCATTTTTATAAATAACACAAAAATCTCTAACCAAAATACTGTGAAATATTTAGGAGTTACTATTGACAAACACTTAAAATGAAAACCGCACATAGATGAATTAACAAGTAATGTTTCCAAATCTGTAAGTATACTTTATTACTTACAAAAATATCTGTCCACTGCCAATTTAAAACTAGTTTATCATGCTCTTGTTAAAAGCAAACTGCATTATGGAATACTTTTATGGGGAAATGCTTATAAAACAACCTTATCAAATCTTAATAAAATTCATAACAGAGCATTACGTTTACATTACAAAATTACCATATAGAACAAATATAGATAAACTGTTTGCAAATGCTAATTTTCTAAAAATTAATGAGCTGTACAAATTTACTGCATCAAAATATATGTTTAAATTATTATATAACAATGGCCCGAAAAATGATATGCAATTATTAAGTGAAATTCATACTCATAATACCCGTTAATCAAAAAACAAAAATGTATTTGTTTCTAATTTATTATCTGTAATTTATCAAAGAGTGTTACTATAAGTTGCTCTAAAATATCGAACAATTTACCGAATAATATAAAAGCTGAAAAAAGACCAAAATCTTTTAATAAGTTAGTTTATGACCATTTATTAAATCATTATAGAACTTAAACCAAATTTTACTTAGGCTATTTCCACCTTCATTTTTTTAAATTCTTTTTGTTTTTGTACTACCATATTTATCATATATTTTCTTAATATTTTAATCATTAACACTTCTTTCACATAGTATCATAATACTGTACAATTTATTTTTTCAATCGATATTCTCACGTTCTATTTTCAGTTATTTTGAATTATTTTTATCAATTTTTTTATAATTAGCTCATTTATTTGACTTTTCAACGATTAATTGCCTTTGTAAACTTTCTTAAGACATAAAAAGGTAAAGAAAAAATTTTGTGTGAACAAAACGTTTTGGACAAATTATGCATTTTTACCCCGCTTTATTTTAAAATCATATTCATATGGGGGTAGTGATTAAATGACGATTGTCTCTTCCTACCTCCCGCATCACGCTTTTGTATTGTTGTTGTTTTGTTTTGCAATTGTATTCACTTGTTTTGTTATTTTCTGCATTTTTCATTGGCAGCATTTTTTGCAATGTTTGAGACAATTCTTTGTTTTTCTTTTTTAAAGAAAATTGTGATTTGTGATGCAAATAAAATAAATTTCTCTTCTCTCTCTCTATCTCAAGCCTCATGTATTTGATACCGATGCTAATTCGGAAGAAGATCGTAGAAAGTGGCTAAATTGGAAAAGAAAATTTGAGAATTCATTAGAAGAATTGATGAGGCCATCGATGGACAAAAACTTGACGTTTTGATTAACGTTCTTGACACAAATGTTTATTCGTACATTGCTGAATACAACATATGCCGATTCTCTGAACAACCTGGAACGTAATTATATCAAACCAGAAAATGAAATTTATGCCAGACTTCGTCTCAATACAAGCCGACTAAACTAAGGTGAATCTTTTGAAGACTTTTTGCGAAGACTGCATTGAGCAATGATTGCAATTTCGTAGATGTTACGGCGTCGCAATGCAAAGAAGCTGCTATAAGAGATGCGTTCATTGCAGGACTTGGTTTGCCATATGGAAGGCAAAGACTTCTAGAAGACAACAAATTGCGGTTAAACAATGTATTTAACAAAGCAAGGTCCTTACATGAAACGCAAAAAAATGCTGAATTTTAAGAAGTTTGACATGCTGAGAGAATAGCGACAGACGCGTTTGATAATACCAAAGATGGTTGACCGCAGGAAGAGAACCAGAAAAGGTAAAGCGCATTTGCCTGCATTAAATAAAAAACTTGCACGTTTTGTGGTGGTCCTTGGCATAAACGTGTCAATTTCTCAGCAAAACAGCGCCTTTGTTATAAATACAACCGCAGGGGTCATTTTGCAAATGTTTGTTTATCAACAAAAAAAATCCCGAAGAAGCTTGCGACAGTTTGCGAAGACGAAGAAGAATACTCGTACATCAGTGCATTAAACAACTCAATTGGCGACGAAAAGGTAAATGTTATTTTGTTGATCAATGAAATACTAGCTAATTGCGTCATTGATACTGGTGCAAAGTTTAATCATACCAGATTCAAAATTTTGTTAACGGGCTAAATTAGGTTACGAAGAAAATAGAGAGATTTTGAAACTGGAGTTAGCTGTAAAAAATTTGGCCTTAAAAAACTAAAAAGTTATGTTTCACTTAGTTGAATTTCAAGCACAAAATTAAAATTCTGTAAATTTTTTAGTGTTAGAAAATTTGTGGTTGAATGTTAGTTTTGGTTCTGAATTTTTAGGTCAGCATAAAAGAGTGAAAATTAATTTTGTTGGATTTTAATCATCATTAAAATTAGGAACTTTAAGTATACTTTGAGGTATAAAACCATAGCAACCAAGAGGCGCGTTTATTCACGTACGGACTTGAGTTTTATTAGCGGTGAAATATCGAGATTACTTGCTGAGGATATTATTGAACCTTGCAACTCACTATGGCGCGCTCAGGTTGTGGTAACGAAAAACATAAAAAGCCTATGCATGTTGATTATATTCAAACTATCAACAAGTTCACGCGTTTGGATGCCTACCCGCTTCCAACTATGCAGAGTGTTTTAAGCAAGGTATTACGTTATAAACGGTTTTCGAAATTAGACCTTGGAAACGCTTATCATCAAGTTTCGTTAATATCTGAAGAACGGATTTACACCGGGTTTGAGGCAGTCGGACTGTCACGCTACGATTTCAATTTTATCCAATAAAGACATTGCACCTTTTTAAATTAATTGTTTAAATCGACACCTTTTTGGGTTAATTATTCAAATTGTAATTTTTTTAAATTAATTGTTTAAATCGACACCTTTTTGGGTTAATTATTCAAATTGTAATTTTTTTAAATTAATTGTTTAAATCGACACCTTTTTGGATTAATTATTCAAATCGTAACCTTTTTAAATTATTTGTTTAAATCGCATTAACGTTGACGCGAGTATTTAAAATTTATTTGTAACTGTTTGCCAGAATTCTTCCTTTGCCGTTGTTGCCCTGGACAGCTGTCTGGATTACGGATTTATACGCGGTGAAGTGACTTTGTTCTCGTTGTTGAAAAAGAACGGGTATAGAGCGTTCCTTCACATGTGGTCGCTAAAAAGGTGTATATATACGGGGCGGCAACAAAAAGACATGATTTAGATTCAATTGTAGATGCAGATATAAAGGCAAATTCGAGAGGACGAACGTATTCTGTGTATATTTTAGTATGTGAATGTATCTGTCGGGGCGGCAAGTTGGTATTAAGCGTTAGCGGGAAAATTTATAAAATTCATAATATTCTTTTGCGGCTCTGTAAATTCAGTTAGGTAATTTGTATGTGTTTAATCTATTGGTAAATTATAGCATCTCGTGTATAATTTTGGCGCTTGTTTTTATTTTCATTTAATCTTTTTGTCTTCGTTTCTCCAATATAATTAATTCAGATTATAATACTTGTCTGTCCTTCTAGATCGCTAGGCCCCGCCAGTTTAACACTCGCATAAGTTCCTTTCAACAGGCTGGTGATTTTCTGCGATATTCACGTAGGGTTTGCCTCTAGTATCTTGTAGTTATTCTGGTACTAAGTAGGTAGAGCGTGACACGGACAATTATATCAATTCAAACGCATCCCTTTTGGTTTAAAGAATGCATTCCCATGTTTTGAAACAGTGATAAATCAAATAATACTTGATTATAAATGTGAGGGGGTTTTTGCGTATCTTTGTGATATAACTATGTGTGGTAAAACAAGAGAAGAGCAAGAGAAGAATTAAAAAGTTTTTTAAAGTCTTCCTCATATTGTAACTTTACTCTGAATGAAAATAAGTGCATGTTTGCTACGAGGAAGTTGAAATTGCTTGGATAACTATATGTCTCATGGAGTTATGGGCCCAGATCTGGAGCGAGTGAAGCCGATAACCTATTTGCCAGACCCTACTAACAAAAAAGAGCCACAACGAGTAATCGGTATGTTTTCTTATTATGCATAATGGCTGCCGCACTTTCGGAAAAAATAAACCTTTGCTACTGGAAAAACCATTTCTTATGGGTAAAAAAGCTTTAAAAGCTTTTATGTCACTTAAAAATGAATTGACTTCAGGAACTCTTCAAATTATTGATGAAAATGTGCATTTTGCAATGGAAACCGATGCGTCAAACAATGCCACATGTGCTTTACTAAATCAACGTAACCAATCTGTTACCTTTTTTTTCAGAATGCTGAACAAAAATGAACGGCATCATTCCAGTGTAGAAAAAGAAACTACAGCTATTGTGGAAGCAATTTATAAATGGACAGAATTTTTGTGCGGTCGACATGTTATATTGATTACTTACCAACAAGCTGTAGCGTTTATGTACAGTGCCAAAAATCATAGTAAAATTAAAAATAACAAAATTTTGCAATCGCGAACGAAACTAAGCGAATATGATTTTGATATTATTTGTCGATCCGGAAAAATTAACTGTGTTCCCCATGTTCTTTTTAGAGCATTTTGCGCCGACATTTACGATAACCTGTTTCGCGAAATGCACCAGTCATTGTGTCATTCAGGTGCTATTCGTTTGCATCATTTTGTTGGCGTAAAAAAATTATTGTATTTCGTTAACGAAGTTCGTAATGTTGTTGCAAAGTGTAAAGTTTGCTCTAAATTTAGACCCAATTTGGTAAATCACCAATTGTGCATGTAAATAAAGCAACCCAGCCTTTTGAAAGGCTTTCCTTAGATCATCGTCGTCGTCGTCGTTTGAAGGGCATCCACTCCAGGCCAGACACAAACAGGACTGGGGCCGAGGGTTTATCTTTTACTATCCCAGACTGCTGCACTGCCTGGATCAGATGCTGGCAGTGATGTCATTAAGTTTCGTCATCGTTAAGACATCGAGTTTTGTCATCCAAAACCATCAGACCTCGTGCTCCATGTAGTGCCCGATGTATAGGGCACGCTGTTAGTACATGGTCTGCAGTTTGCTCAGACGCGCCGCAATCGCAATTTGGTGAAGGAGCGAGACCCCATTTAAGCATGGACGAATGGAATCGCCCAACACCAGTCCGCAGGCGGTTGAGCTTAACCCAAGCTGCTCGGAGTAAGCCCATTCCAACAAGCCTGGCACCGGTCTCTGGCACAAAAGCACGGAGCCTGGAAGCATTTTCACAGTAATCCGCGTTCCATTTGTGATTTGTCCATTCAGAGGCGCGGATGCCAAGTCTGGCAAGGTTGTCCAAAAGATTCCGCGCACCTGGCACAAACGGGCGTCTGGATCTTAGTCTCACTTGGCCAGTATCTGAGGACCCACTTAAGAGACCATGCAAGATATGATCGGGGTCCAGAGATCCACGGTAAGCCAAGGAGAGTGTCGCTCCCAGTCGGCGAAGCTCAGCTGGCTGGATGCCTGAGAGTACAGGTAGGTGGTCCGTTGGAGTGGGACGCAGGCATCCAGTAACTATGCGCAAGGCGTCGTTCAAGACACTGTCAATGAGGCGAGTGTGAGCACTGCGACACCAGACTGGCGCACAGTACTCAGCTGCTGAGTAGACTAGAGACAAAGTGCTATGCGTAGTGTTTTAGCACCAGCACTCCATCCCGAGCCCACGAGTCGCCTCAGCAGTGTGACGCGGGAAGATAGTTTTTTGCGCAATGCCACTAAATGGTGACGAAACGTGAGTGATCTGTCCAGTTTTACCCCAAGATAAGTAGGGGTTGGACAAAACGGTAAAAGTCTACCATTGTTGTAGACCTTTAGCTCACGTTTGGCCTCTCGGTTATTTAAGTGAAAGGCTGCCGTCACCGTCTTAGTGTGACTGAGCTTCAACCTCCAAGTCTGGAGATACGCTGACAGTGTGGACATGTCTTGACTTAAAGTCCCCTCCAAGTCCTTCCAGTTTCCAGAAAAGTGCAACAATGCTAAATCATCAGCATAAGCAAACTTTCTGGAAATCATGGAAGGAAGATCGTACGTATAGATGTTAAAAAGGAGGGGAGCCAAGACTGATTCCTGAGGAACACCGTTTTTAAAACGGCGTAGCCTGCTTTGCTTGCTGTCACCGGTGGTAAGCGTGAAACTTTGATTTCGGACAAGCTCCATGATCATTTTGACCATGTGCTTATCCGGAAGTAGTCTCAGCAGCTTGCAGGTAAGGCCACGGTGCCAGACAGTGTCATAGACAGCTGTCAGATTGATAAATACGGCACCGGCCTTCTTTTTAGCCTCGAAAGAATCCTCGATGTTCTGGGTTAACAGAACAACTTGATCTACGGTTGACTTCCCGCGTCGGAACCCAGCCTGCTCTTTAGGGAGCAGCGGATCGATTAATGATTTAACGCGGGCGTAGATAAGCCTCTCGAGGATCTTGTAGGGGACACAGAGCAGAGATATCGGTCGATTGCTCTTTGGGTCCCCCATGGGCTTTCCTGGTTTTGGGATCTCGACCACAAGCGCTCTTCTCCAGATCTTGGGAATTTTGAGTCGGCGCAAATAGGAAGAAAGGAAGTCACGTAACCAGGACTTCAAAGCAGCTCCGGCATGGAGTATAAGCTCGGGGCAGATGGAATCAGGTCCCGGAGCTTTATCTGATTTAAATGTTGGAGGGCAGCAGCAAATTCTCTCTGTAAAAAATTGTCAGAGATATTTACTGCGTCTGGTGTTGTGGCCCTCCAAAGGTCTGACACTTCTTGAGAGACAAGTCGAGATGACTTGCGATCAACAGCCTTGTATTTCCCATTTCTAACCAGTTGAGATCCAATAGCATCGGCTGAAACGGGACAGTGACGAGGAGAGTGTCGTGATCTACCAGTAAGGTTGTTTAAAATACTCCACGCTTTTCGACTAGATTGTGAGAAGTTAATGCTCCCAACTGCCTCGGACCATCGATCCCTCCGCTTTCTGTCAAGCTTGGCAAGCAGAGCTGTAGCAGCCAAACTTAAGTCGTCTCCCTGAGGAGACTGCAGAAAGGTTTTATAGAGGGTTTCACACTCTGCATCCCAACACGGAATATAGTTATTTCGATACCCGCGTGGGATAGTATTTTTGGCTGCTTTCTAAATGGTGTTACGAAGTCCTGGTAAGCCGCATCCACATCAAGTGTATCAGGCGGCAACAAAGTCTTTGCGAATTTATTCGTCAAAGCAATGTAGTGACTCCATTTGGCCTTGCGGAAGTTCCATCGCTTAACAGGCATGCTTGGCACTGCCATAGCAAACCTTGGTGGTGTAATAAGCGAAGGTCAATGTTGTGACCTGGCGATTTAACGGATTTAACGGTAATAATTGTGTTAAACTATTTGATTAAAATTGCATATAACAATATTACAGCATGCCACGAGCCAAAGGAGCATCAGACCTATCCGAATTTGTATAAATTATTTGCTAAATGAAATAAGGGTTTTCTGCGAGTATCAATTCAATTTTGTCATATCTATGTAGTCTATGACATATTGACCTTGATATTGTCCTTGCACATAATGTCAACATTGTCTTTAACATATTAACCATATAACAAACATATTAATCAATGTTTAAATATCTCATTGTTTAGTTATAATTTGTTTCTGCTAAAACTGTTTTGAAATCTATTCTTTTGACTTATCGAACCAAAGACAGCGTTACATAATTTTAAGAAAATATATTTGCTTGTAGTTTGATTGTGCTAGAAGCATTTAAAACGGGGGTGTGTAACCATTAACCAGGAAACAATCATGTTAGGCGAAATATTGTATTGAAAAAAAATTTTTAGGGTAAACCGACTCAAAGCTCTTAATAATTCTATCAATTAGTTTCGACATGTACAAAATACATACTCAATTCGCCCCATCCAGTTGCATAGCATGTTTCCCCGACTGGTGGATTTTCCCCGTTTGGCAAACAAATTATGTTGACGTAGTCGCCGAGAACGGCAGCCCTCGGTAACGTGACTACTGCCACGTCGTTGCTTAATGAAAAGGGATTATTGTACATCGGATGCTGTATGAACTGCGCAAAATGTTAAGAAAGTTAGTGCAGAATTTGTAAAATAATTGCGAATTAAAAAAGCGTGTTTATTTTAACAAAAAATAGGGCTAAAATTTTTTTATTAAACATAAAGAAAACAATAATATTTAAACAAGACTTAAAATAAAAAATCACATACAGTATGTTGAATTTTTCTTTGTATGATTTCAAGTTTGACAAGAAAGATTATTATGATAAAATAGCCTACTGTAGTATGGAAAATTAGATGGAAGAAAAGCTGCATGAAAAAAAACTTTTTAGATAATCAGTTGCATTGAAATCATTAAACGCAGTGCTCTGCAACCCTTGTGCCACAGCATGCAGTAATCTATGTGTACTTATTCATAATAAAATAAAAAATTCAAGCTTTACAGCTGTTAGAAAATTTGCTGATTCAAACTCTAGCAAGGTTTTTAACTCATGGAAATAAATCAGTACGTCTATTTTTGTTTAAATTGATTAGATATTTTTTCTTTTTTGTTATGGCGCACCGCAAATTTTGGAACCATATTACAATTACATACAGCAACACACATATATTCGTACTAAAATAAAAAACAAAAAGACAACATAAACGTTTTCGACTTACATTAGCCCTCTTTAGATGAATAAAAATAAAATGTTAAGAAACTTTGCTATGTAATTTAAAGATCGAGGTCAAGAGCTAATTACGTATTTGTTTACCGAATTTATTGCACGAGGTTTTCATGAAACGAATTGATGAAAATTGCTTAAGAATGCAAACACAAAACAAACGCAAAACAATAACCCTAAAGCCAAACCACCACGTAAAATCCAAATAACAAAAATAACAATTTAAAATATATTTAACAAAAAACGATGATCCATTCGCAAATAGTTGTCCATTAAATCCAGGGTTATATTTTTTTATTAATAAAGCTTCGTGAATTTTACTTTCAAAATTAGAATTACATTTTTTAATTATCTTAAATGAATTTACGTTGAGTTTAGAATTAGCTTATACCCAGTACTGTAGTAGCTTAAATTAGAAAGAAATAAAAGAAATTAGCGTAAAGAAATTGGTATTAGCAAATAAACTCAACGTAAATTCGTATCCAGGAATTCTATCAACTAATTTCATCAATAGATCAAATAGATCGAAATCAAATAGACATCTAGGAAGATTGCCGATCACTAATCAAGAGAAAGTTGTTGATTCAGCAGTGCCATTTCCGGCATTTAACAATGCACTTGGTACCTTTACGTCTTTTTTTGTTGTCGATTATGGACTTATTAAAGCTAGATTTGATGTACTATAGATTGGCCATGGTGGTAGCAAGGTAGTATGAAACCTAGTGAAGTGATTTTGCTGTGAAATTTTTGCCAATACGAACGTCTTTCACGATCAAATATGTTGAACAAGTAGGTTAACCAAATAAAGCAACAAATTAAGCGGAGAAGAAATTAAAAGCAAAACAAGTTTAAATTTAAAGCCATTTGAGCATTTTTACAATAATTTTGTGCAACACTCTCCGTTTGTAAGTAAATAAGAAAAACTCAGCACAACTCATAAAATGTATTATTTTTTATTTGATTCTGACTGCTTATCAAATTCCTTCTGAAACTTCTGAACTTCTGGCCAAAATTTGCTTACTTCTAGCCGAAACTTCTAAATTTACTTTTTATAAATTCTGAAACTTCTAGCCAAAACTAACACTATTTTCGTTAGCATATTCTTTAATTTCTTTCTGTCAACTTTATCAATTGTTTTCTCATATTTTATGAGACATACATTGACTTCCTTTTCTAATTCATTGATCTATCACGCAAAGTTCTGAAGCTCTGGCAAAGGGACAAAAATCTGAACTCCATTTCTCCTCACATTCGAAACCAATGACTCAATACGTTCAAACGTACCGTATATACTCGTGTATTAGTCGCATGTTTTTGATCTTAAATGTTGTCCAAAAATCGAAACGCAGCTAATACACGGGTATTTAGATTTACCAAAATTTTTTAAAGAAATTTGACTTTCTACAAATTACACATGTACAAGTAAGCAGCTTCGTAACAATCGTAGGTTTCAAAACTTAAATTTTTTAAATTTTATTCGATTTGTGGTATAAGACTAGTTTGTTGTAAATTAAAATAGCGTCTTTTGATGTTGAATGTTTACATTTATTGTAATCATTAAAATTGTCAAATTAAAATACGTCTTATATACGGGTCACTATTGAGAAAGGAGGTTTTAAACATTCAAAGAAGGTGCGGCTTATACACGGGGGCGGCTAATATACGGGTATATACGGTAATATTAAAAACCAGTTTCTAAATTCCTATATAGAATCAAAAAGTTACTGCATCTCGCTTTAGATTGCTATATACTAATTCATTTATCTTTGAAAGTAAATAATTCCGCTACAATTTCTGGGTGACTGCTCGACTAGAAGACCTTTATCAGTTACTTCGCAGTCTTCTGTCGAGATTATTTATTATTTTATCACTCTGGTTGTATATAGTCTGTATTGTATTACCTTGATATATTTTTTGTGTTTATTTTTCATGTATTACCTTTATAGTGTGTAATAATCTCTAGGCAATATATTAGTTCTGTCTGTCTGTCCTCTGTGACATTCCTTAATAAATAAATTTAAAAGATAAAAATGGCAACGCGCAAGGCCTAACCCAAGCTTAATTCTTCGTAGGTAAACAGAAGTGTGGCCTGAGAGATTTCCTAATACTCAGTGGAAAACGGAAGATTTTTGAAAGGGGGTCCATACAAGCACAATTAAATATGCTTAGTGAAAAAAAGTTTTTATGTGTGAGCTAATAAAAAAAGTTTTTATCAATCATAAGTAACAAGGATTTGGGCTAAATCATAGAGCAACTATAAATTATACAATGAGAGTGTAAAACATATTTATTACACGACAAGGCCCTATTTCGCCCTTATGGGGCTCATCAGGTGCGATCGGCCACCTTGGTGACAAGATACCTTGGTTATAAATCCTAACTAAGACCACACTATTATGACTCGAAGAAGACGACCTGGACAACGAATGTGAAGTTCACCTCCGTGGAGTGAGATGAACACCAAAACTTTCGCTTTTGTTCCCCAACGTAATTACTATTTTGTATAATTAATTTTGCTGTTTTAAATGATACTTTGATATTGTGTGATGTATTTGCTTGCACCTGATGAGCCCCATAAGGGCGAAACAGGGCCTTGTCGTGTAATAAAAAGTTTTTACTAGGGATCTGTTTCTGATTTTTGATTTTCGTCGCAAAAATTTGGTGATCTCTAATAAAAAATCTTTACTCGAAATCTGTCTCTACTTTCTCATATTAGCGATTCCAAGGGGGGAGAGTCATGGCACAATGCCTCCCCTAAATACACTACTGATGGTACTGTACCGTTTTTGAGTTGCCTTATAAAAAACGTTTGCATATAAGTCCCAAATAAAATCTTCAAACTGGTTAAGGTTGTCTTAAAACTAACTTTCATTTTGACTTATATAACATTTAGGTATCAATAAAAATAAAGCAAGATTTACTGTAGCTGTATCGAAGACCTGTTCGTGTACACTGGTAATATCGCTTTCCAAACGACCCAATATTCCCAGTCGAACTCTTATATTTGTTACTGTTTGTCCAAAACTGAAAAAAAAGTAATTCAATATGATCTTTTACACCTTCATCGTTCACATACTCGAGTTTTCTAATAACTCTTATCATGTTGGCCTGATTTTTTTCTAAACTAGAATTGCGGCTCCAGGTCAAGAACAAATTCTTTGTTTGACATTTAGTTCTGTCCACGTTTAGCACATTTGGTACGGTCTGTAGAAGACGAATAGATTGTTGCAGTTTTGCATTTTAATCTATACCACCATTTAAAAACGGTGAGTAAAATGATCATAATCACTTCCAAAAAACTTTAGAAATAAGTTAATAGATAGTAAAGTTACATTTAAAAAATATTTTTCTATTTAAAAACCCAAAGTTGAAAGAGATTATGGTTGAAAGAAAAAGTTTATAGTTACTTAGGCTTATCTTTCTTTTTAGTCGACGCAATAGCTCAGAGTAAAAACACTCTGATTAATGCACAGAAGGACACAAGTTTAATGCCTACTCTGCCCCAGTAATTTTATTTGTCCGCTTGGAAAAAGCACTTGAAATGGGGGCTCTTAATTTTTTAAAAAGTTTGTATATGTTGCTTACCTACAATGATTCATCAGCTTACAATATAGAGCACAACGAAGTTAATATTAATGTAAGCAATAAAAGTAATTCTATCAGATCATATTAAAAAAAGACCTATGTACCATAAAAATTCTAAAGTTTACATTTAGCCAAAATGCCCACTGCACTTGACGCACACAAACGACTATTATTAATTAATGTTTTATTCTCAAGCTCTACATATAAAAAATCATATCAAACTTGCAGAACCCTAATGCAGGAACGGGAGCAGGGAAATAGAAGACAATTAAAAAATATAAAAAAAACAAACTAATACAGTACAAGCAGAGAAGATAAGACAGTTTATGACTATAGTCTACTGCGCAGATGATCCATGAGTGACGTAACAAATCGCTGAAAAAACTTCCTTAAATACAAAGATAGTAACTAAAAAATAACTAGCGTCAAAACCTTTCCAGTTTTAAAAACTTTTTCAATATGTGCTATCTAATTACAAATTATAAGCTATACAACAGAAGTTAAAAAATTTTGGAACAGCCTATAACAAGATAAAACATGTTTAAACTTAAACACAGAATGACAGTGAACAATAAACAACAAAAAAATATAAGAACAATAAAATAAAAAAATACAGAAAGTTAATTAGTTTAAAAAAAATTATTAACTTACTACAAGTTATTAATAATTATTTGAACTTTCTGAATAGAAGAGAAAGTTAATCTAAAGCAGTGGTTGGTAGAGAGAGAGGAAGGCCTTTGGAGCGTCCCAAGCGCCAACAGTCAACTAAGCGTTGTTATGACATGCATTCTAAGCCATTAGGGCCTTTTTACTCTGAACAATCAATGTATTTTTAAAGTATAAAAAAGAAGAAACGGAAGAAAAGCAAAGTAGATAAACAAATTGGTTTTCTTTTGTATGATTTGTAAACAGAAATAAAGCGCATTATTGTAGAAACAGTGTGCATATTCGCCATTAACATAATCAAGCAGACAAAAAAAATTTTAATGGTTTTGATTCTTACAACTTTACGTATGTTCTTTTATTTCTCTAAATTCAACAACGAATTACAGTAGTTCTAATGCACTTAGTACACGCAATGACAATAATTTGCATTATCACTGTAGCTAGCGCATGCGACGAAGACCAGCCTGGTTCAATGATAATGAAACATAATTACAAAAACGTTATAGTTTGTAAGCTGTTGTTGTATTTCAACGATCTCGAGATTAATTTTTGTGGTCACGGTTTAAACCTGAGTCGTTGATTTTGGTCTGATTGAGAAACACAATTGACCAGATTCGTTAGAATTTGAAGTGCTTAAAAGCTGACAGCCCAAGCTTTTATAATCTTGTAGTTTTGCAGGATTTTCACGTCTTATCTGATATTAAGATATTAAGTAAGCAAATTTTTTTTTAAACACCTCTTCACCCCATCTATAAGCAACCACAAGGACAAGTTTAACTCCTAAATTAGGTGAGTATTTGTTAACTTCCCCTTCGAAACACAAACAAACAACACAAATGGATTTAGTAGAGCACTGGTTCTCCCTATATATATAATATATATACAGTGGAAGTTTTTCAAAATTTTTTGGTCGGTGATCATCAGAAAAGTGCTCAATGACATCAAGTCAGAGCAGTTAAATAAATAAACTTCAGACCACAAAATTTTTAATTTAACATTTATTTTATTTGCCTCAACAGACTGTTTCGCCTGCCTGGGCTCGTCAGGGGGCGGTTAGAAATCTGAAAAAACAAAACAAATGAATAAAAATACAGTTTAAACAAAGCGCTTGAATGTCGGCGAAAAACGTAAAACAACAACAAGAGAAATTACAGTTGTAATATTGATTGTTAAATGAATTTTATTGCCAAAAAAAAGTTTTTCACGTAGCTTGCTCTATTGTTTGAAAATAATGGGTAAATTAAAAAAGTTTGCATTAATAAAAAATGCGTTAAATTTTTGATTAAATAGATTGCATTGAAAACATGAAAGAAGAAATAAGATAGGGACAGTAGTGATGAAGGAGCTGGTCGAAAGTGTTTTGGAGGTGAAGAGGGTGTCAGACAGACTAATGGGCATGAAACTGGAGGTAAAAGAGTCGATCCTAAACATAGTAAGCGCGTGGTTAACAGCAGTATTGGGGAGAAAAAGGATTTTTGGCAAGACCTGCATGAGTTGATAGAAATTGTATCAAAACAGGAAAGTTTAGTTCTAGGTGCGGACCTAAATGGACATGTGGGCAAAGGAAGCACAGGGGATGAGGAAATAATGGGGTGGTACGGTGCTGGAACGAGAAATAAGGAAGGATCGATGGTTGTAGATTTTGCGAAAAGTTGTCAATTTGGCGCTTGTCAACACTTATTTCACAAAGAAGAACAAACACAGGGTGACGAATAAAATTGGTGGAAAAAGTACCCAAGTAGATTATGTGATGTGCAGAAGGAGGAACCTGAAGGAAATGTGCGATTGTAAGGTAATAGTGAATGAGTGCGTTGCAAAGCAGCATCGTATGGTGGTATGCAAAATGGGTCTCATGAAAAGAAGAAAAGAGCAGAGAAAGTAAAGCCAAAAATAAGATGGTGGAAACTGAAGGAGACAAGCTGTCAAGAAGCGTTTAGACAGGAGGTGACCAGGGTTTTGGAAGGCGAGGATGGGTTACCGGATGAGTGGGACAAAACTGCGAAAATGCTAAGAACAACAGCTGAAACCGTGCTACGAGTGACATTTGGGAAACAAAAAGGAGACAGATAGACATGGTGGTGGAATGAGGAAGTTCAAAAAAGCATAAAAGAAAAGAAAGAGGCGAAGAAAGCATGGGATAAAATAAGAGAAGAAAAAAGTAAAAAGATTTATAAAGAAAAGAAGAGTAAGGCAAAGAAGGCAGTTGCCATGGCGAAAAAGACATGCGTATGACGATTTGTATGCTAGATTGGAAACAAAAGAAGGTGAGAAGGAGTTGTACAGATTGGCTAGGGAGACAGACAGAGCAGGGAAAGATGTACAGCACGTGAAGGTTTTAAAGGATAAAAACGGTAATGTGATGGTAAATTCGGAGGCAGTGTTAAAAGGATGGAAGGAGTGCTTTGAGAAACTGATGAACAAGAAAAATAAGAGAACCTAGGACAGAGGAAGCAGAGTGGTTAACGAAGAGGTTAATTGCGTCAGTAGAGCAGAAGTGAAGAATACACTGAGAAGGAAAAAAACAGGTAAAGCGGTTGGGCCAGACGAGTTTTCAATAGAAGTTTAGAAGTGCATAGGAGAGAGGGGGATAAAGTGTTTGATCAAACTGTTCAACAAAGTATTAGTGGGTGAACGGATGCCAAAAGAATGGAGGAGTGTGCTTATCCCAATCTATAAAACCAAAGGGGATGCACAGTGCTGTGGAAACTACAGAGGAATAAAGCTAATGAGCCAAACCATGAAGGTATGGTAAAGAATTATTGAAGCCAGGCTAAGGGATAGTGTAGAGATTAGCAAACAGCAATATGGATTTATGCCAGGAAAGAAAACTACCGATGCCATGTTTGCCTTAAGAATGTTGATGAAAAAGTATAGGGAAGGTCAAAGAGTGATGTCCGATGTTTTATCTTATTTGTGGGGATCGCCCTGATTATTTTAATTTCCAAACGGCTTTTGATAGTTTAGTGGGATTAATTTTTTTATTGTCTTTAAAGGATTGTTTATGGTAATTATACCGGACTTTAAATGTTGATTCACAACTTCCAAAATAGAATTTGTCAATTTCACCAGTTTTTAACGAGGCTTTGTATACTATAGAGTTTCTGCAGCTTTTTCCATTAAGTAAGCCATTTTTGGCTGATCTGCAATTGCATGGTTTAGCGTCTACTTTGACAGGGTACCCAGAGAAGAAATGTGGGAATGCTTGCGGTTAGCTGAAACATCAGAGTGCTACATAAGGATTATCCAGGATATGTACGACGGAGCGACAACAACTGTGAGAAGTGCAGCAGGGTTGACTGAAGAATTTAAGGTAGGTGTTGGACTCCACCAAGGTTCAGCACTCAGCCCATTTCTTTTTGTCGTCATTATGGACAGGCTGACGGAGAACATCAGGAAGGACGCACCATGGGATATGCTGTTTGCAGATGACATAGTTCTGTGTAGACAAAATCATAGGGAGCTAGAGGAGGACCTGGAGATTTGGAGAAATGCACTGGAGAGAAGAGGCCTGAAAGTGAGCCGGAGTAAGACAGAATATATGAGGGTTGGGGGTGTGGATGATGGAGAAGAGTTGAAGTTGCAAGAAGAAAAGGTAAAGAAAGCCAAAAACTTCAAATACCTGGGGTCAACAGTTAGTAATGATGGAAGATGTGAAGAAGAAGTAAGGAGAAGGATCCAAGCAGGATGGATGAGTTGGAGGAAGGTATCTGGAGTTCTGTGCGACAGGAAGCTATCAGCAAAGGTTAAGGGTAAAATATACAAGAGTGTTGTTAGACCAGCCATGCTTTATGGAATGGAAACGGTGGCAGTGACTGAACGGCAAATGGGAAAAATGGAAATTGCAGAGTTGAAAATGGTGAGATGGGCACTGGGAGTGACAAGAAAGGACAAGATAAGAAATGAATATGTGAGAGGGACTGCAAAAATTGCAAAGCTGGGAGAAAAACTTCGGAATGTGAGGCTACGTTGGTATGGACATGTAAAAAGGAGAGAAGAAGACTACGTGGGGAAAAGGATGATGGAGATGGCAGTGCCAGGCAGAAGGAAAAGAGGAAGGCCAAGGAGAAGGTGGATGGATTTGGTGAGAGAAGACATGGAAAGGGTTGGAGCTAGGGAAGGAGATGAAGTAGACCGAGTGAAATGGAGATTACTATCGCGCTGTGGTGACCCCGAGTAGGGAGAAGCCGAAAGAAGAAGAAGAGCGTCTACTTTGTTATCTTATGTTTGGCATGCAACTATAGCTTAATTTTATGTAGCTTGTGTTAAAAATTTTGTGGTATTTGTTGCTGGTTGGAAAATGTTTATTGAGAAGGGTAAAAAATTCTTTTTCAATGTTAGTGCTGACTTCTTCATTGAAAGGGGATTGAACTAAATAATTTTTTTTGATCTGTTTTTTGAAGTTTTCTTTAGCTCTTGTTTGACGTCGGTTAATTTTTCCCAGTATCTACTTTTTTCAAGGGCTGATTGGTACTCCGGGATTATTTTCTTGAATTCTTCTAAGCTGCATAAATTTTTTGATAAGCGTGATGAGAGCATTTGGATTAATTGTTTTTTTATATTGGGACGCTGATTCGAGTTTGCATTAATATAAAGCGGTGTGTTTCCAGATTTGCGGTATGGCCAGTATTTTCCTGTAATTAAATTTAGGGTAATATCTAAAAAATCAGTTTGTACGAGATTAGATTCTGCTGTTATTTTGAGACTGTTGTTTTAAAAAATTTTTGATATATTTTCTTAATTATTTTGATAATTGCTCCTGATTTGCTGTTTATTATTGCCAAGCTATCGTCGCTGTTTAGCCCCAGATGTGGATTTTTATGTTTTTATTAAGTTCGTGCAATAGATATAATCCAACCAGTTTACATATCTCCGTCCCATCGTATGAGCCCATTGTTACGTCAAAAAGACTGCCGTTTTTCTTTGTCCACGTACTGCCATCACTAAATAGTAAAGATTTTCTGCAGTGCATAAGGAGGCTGATTGTGTCGTCATCAATATTGACGTATTCTTTTGCAAAATTAATAGAGTTTTTTTACTAAATTTTCAGTTATGAATAGGTAAAATTCAATAATGTCAAACTTTTTAAATTTGCACTTGTTTTTGTTTGGTATGTGTAGTTTTTTAAACGAACTAACGGCGCTGGCCCAAACGCCAACTACACCGTCGGTGTGACTCTATTCCAGGGGTTCCCAAACTTTTAGTTGATCGGTACCCTTTGGACACTGTAGCAGGTTTGCATGTACCCCCAAAATTTTGTGACGTTTCTCTAAAAAAAAAGGCTTTCAGTTAGAATCAGCCACTAATTTTTCCCCAATTCATGCCCAAAATCAAGGTGATCTGTAAAAAAGTCTTCCCTCTTAACAGTGGTGGATATTCCAATTTAGGGGCCCGAAGCAAGAATTTTCAAAAATTGATGTTGTCTGAGAAAAAAAAGAGTTTTGATCTAGGCTTGCATTTTTTTCTCCGAAACTCATGGTGTCCTCTAAAAAAAAAGGTTTTCACTTTGATTTCATCTCTGATTTCTCTATTTTTCTCCCAAAATCAGGTTGTTCTCTAAAAAAAAGGTCTTCACTTCGATTTCATCTCTGATTTCTCCATTTTTCTCCCGAAATCAGGGTGTTCTCTAAAAAAAAAAAGTTCTTCACTCAGAATCGTTCTTTACACTCTGAAGAAACATCTGAAACTGTATGTGCTATTTTCGAGGGGGGCCTGAAGCGACTGCCTCATTCGCCTCACCCAATATCCAACACTACCTCTTAATTGTCCTGTTTGACGTAATTACAATCGACCGGATTTTAAAATTCTAGACATTTGAGTCTGAGTCTATTTCTTCCGGTCACGGAATTTAACTTAAATAAGGACATTTTGTCACATAATAATGTACCCCTTGAGAAGCCTAAATGTACCCCAGTTTGGGAACCCCTGCTCTATTTAAATAAGCGATAACAATCAACACAAACTGCGGCTGACCTTTTTGTTGAAGCACACGCACGCTCGCACGGTTCACACAATGAATGAACGAATGATTCTCACGCACGCACGCACGCACGATACAGCATAATACGCTACCGACGATATGCTACACAAGATACAGCACAATGCGGACGGTCCTTCTGTACGCACGAAGTACTTAATATCAATGAAATAATTATTTAGCTGTTGATAGTTTTATAGAATGATATATACAGTAGCAATAAACGTACAAGGCTTGCTGGGCCATGATATCGCTGCAGTCGATATGATTGATAAAGAATATTTACTTATTGAGATAGCATTAACGAAACCTTATTCAAATAGAATACAAAACACAAAATATAAACGCAATAGAAAATCAAAACTTTACAATAAACGCAATTAGCTATTTAAAGTAGCTTCTGGTTTAAATTTAATTCTATGCTTTTAAAGGAACACAAATTACACGTTTAAAGAAAAAGGTAAAACAATGGGGTTTGTGACTTAATTACGAAATACGCGTCCGAAATTAAGTTGCCGCGTGGAAAAATGAAAAAGCAAACCAAAGTTAAGAAAAAATATTAAACTTAAAATCTTACAGTATGTTTTTGAACCAAGATATTACTTAGGAATTATTTCTCCATTGTTGAAGGTTTGTTTTAGAGCAATTATCTTATTTATTTTGTGTAAACATTTTTGCTGATCATTCCAATTTCCAATTTTGCGGGGTTGATAAGGCGGCATTTTGGATCGTTATCAAAATTAAGCTTGTGGTCTTTGAGAGTAATGTGTGCTTTTCGAGTTGAAAACGTTCAATGCGGTCGTCAAGTTTGAGTTTGCTGGCTATTGCTTTAGCTTCTTCGTTAATTTTTGCAAATGTTGAATCTTCTGTTTTTGGTAGGTTGCTGTGATGTTGTCCCGGAGTAGTTTTTTGTAGTTTTCGATTTCAACGCCGTATAGACTTGCTGTATCAGCAAGGACGATTATGTTTTGCAAAGATTTTAATGATGCTATGTCATTCACCAAATGTTTTAAAAGTTGATAGTAACTTTACGATATCTTAAGTTGCTATTCAATTCACAAAGATCGTTTTCAAACCCGATTAAATCATTGCTTGATGGTGGTGTTTTTTCACTTTTTAAATCCGTAGGTGTTAAGAAGCTCTTCATCTGGGTTTAATTGTTTTTTGACGAAGTAAAACGCTTTCCACCGCGATTGCTTAATAAAACTCTCAACTTTGTCCAAAATAAATTTTAAATATAATTTTTTAGGTAGGATTGGAAAATGTTTTTCACGAAATATTCAACGTTTATTTTTTCAAAGTTTATGGTTGCGATCCGTTGTGATAACACCAAACAAAGTGCTCAACAAGTTTTGATCAGGAACCAAATTAGAAATTTTTCAAAATTGAACTAACAATAGTCTTAAACTATACCCTGTAAAAAAATTTCATTGTTTTAATATTATTTTGTACCCTGATAATTGTTATTTTTAAACGCATTTTTTGAGCATCTTTTTACCGTATTTTTTAATGCAGTCTATTTAATTAAAAATTTAACACATTTTCTATTAATGCAAACTTTTTTAATTTACCCATTATTTTCAAACAATAGAGCAAGCTACGTGAAAAACTTTTTCTTTGGCAATAAAATTCATTCAACGATCAATACTACAACCGTAATTTCTCTTGTTGTTGTTTTACGTTTTTCGCCGACATTCAAGCGCTTTGTTTAAACTGTATTTTTATTCATTTGTTTTGTTTTTTCAGATTTCTAACCGCCCCCTGACGAGCCCAGGCAGGCGAAACAGTCTGTTGAGGCAAATAAAATAAATGTTAAATTAAAAATTTTGTGGTCTGAAGTTTAATTGTTTAATATATACAGTATATACAAATACAGAATTTTTTTCAATTTCTTATTTGCTCCTTGATGAAAACTTGTTGAGCACTTTCTTTGCTGGTTAATCAGAACGGATCGCAACTATGCACTACAAAGGAGCAAATAAAATTAATTTTATATTAACTTTTGTGTTCTGAAATTTAATTAATATATATATATATCTCCCTGCTCTTGCAGGTCGAGCACTCTGGCTGAGAAGATAGTGATGCTGTTGCACTATGCATTGCTCATCATTTTATATGATTTGAGCACTCTTGGCATCACTGGGCTTTGATTTTACTTGTGGCTTAAAAACCACAAGTAAAAGATTAGCCACAAGGTACAAATTGGTGTACCTTGTTCTTTCTCAGCATAACTTCACTGGACTAATGAGAGCCGAAAGGTCGAAACAGTACTGTCTCCAGTTATATATATATATATATATATATATATATATATAATAATAAAAGTGGCAAGACAAATAATAATAAAAGTAGCAATATATATATATATATATATATATATATATATATATATATTAATAAAAGCACTAAAATAGATTAAAAATTAACAATTTAAAATCCACGACAGCCTGTTTCATCCTAAGAATCGTCAGGTGAAAACTTATTCAAATAGAATATTTGAATAAGATTCTATTTGAATAAGTTTCCACCTGACGATTCTTAGGATGAAACAGGCTGTCGTGGATTTTAAATTGCTAATTTTTAATCTATTTTAGTGCTTTTATTAATAAATACTGCTCTAACTATTTGGTTATTGAGCTCTGTACCGGCGAAGTAAAGAAAACAGATATATACTGTATATATATTTAAATTAAATTAAAAATACTACAACAAAAAAGTTGAAACCACGACAGCCTGTTTCATCCTATAGAATCGTCAGGTGGTTACTAGAAAATTAAAAATGCAGTTAGTTTTAGTAAAAAATAATACGTAGTTAAATTAGTCAAGCAAATAATACAATTCCTGTGACGTCATAGAAGAACAAATATAAGAAGTGCAAGCATGGAGGCTTGCATTCATTCAAAAATGAGGGAAGGCGAGTTTGGTGTGTTGAAAAAGGTATAAAAGGAGAAAATTCTATAAAGCAATAAGAGTAAAAGGGGGAACACTGTGAGCTTTATAAGGTAGAAAGGTAAAGTGAGTGAAAGACAGTCCGAACGATAGTGAGAGGTACAAGCGGATTAAGACGGACAAGATAGTACACAAAAGGGAGGGGCGATTCAGGTGTACAAAATTAGGTAGGTTATTTCTTTAATTTAATTTAAAGTGAATTTGTTTTAGTGGCGGCATATATCGTTTGTTAGTTTGTAATTAAAAATCTTATTCAAATAAAAATTAAAAATAAAGTAAAAATTCCATTTGAATAAGATTTCTAACTGCCCCCTGACGGAGCCGGACAGGCAAAACAGTCTGCGGTGGCAAATAAAATAATGTGAAAGTATGGTCTAAAAATCAATGAAACTGCTCCGGCCCGGCGTCATAGAGCGCTTTTCTTTGAAGAGCACCGGCCAAAAAAAATTTTTTGTGAACGTATATATATACGAGCGTATATATACAACCGTATTGTCGCACAATGCTGGTGTAGCGTTCGGCAAGCAGGTCAGAGCGGTTTGGATTAAAACATTACAAAAAAATCAGCCAAAAATTCAACAGTTTGTTTCACCGCAAGGGTCGTCAGGTGGTGCGCAGGAAATACAGTAAAACAAAACACAATCACAAGGAAATAAAATGAATTAATAAAGCAGTAGTAAAGTGGGTATGGTTGCACTTTATCCACTATCTCCAAGGTCTGCCAAGCTTTGACAACAATTCCTAAGGCGTGAAATGCGAGAAAATGCTGAATTGTCCCGTGACGAAGCAATAAGCAGTCAAAAGGCGAAATGATAATTATAGTGAAATGTTTTAGATGTTGGGTGCAAAAACTGGGTAAGAGCGGGAGTTTAATATGAAATTAAAATACAATAATTAATTACAAAAAATATACAAAAAATATACAGAAAATACAAAATTGCAAAATTTTCAAACTACCAAAAACTAGGAAAAATTTCTTAATTTAAATTTGTTTGTATGTGGGCATTTTCCATTTAGCTCAGATTTTTTGTTTAGAGAAGTGTTTGGGTCCGCTTGGAGAATGGTGAGTTTCTTTGATAAGCAGAGATTGCATCCCCTAGCTCCCGGGTGGTAGGGGGTAGTGCGGGTCGCAATACTCCATTCAATACAGGGGTTTTGTCCTGTGTCTTTGAATTGCCAGAAAGCTTTCGATAGTTCGGTTGCGTTGCACTTCCGTCGAAACTTGAAGCTTTGATTATGGTTGTAGAAACGAGTTTTGAATTCCGTTTCACTACAACCATAATAGTGCTTTTCCTCGTTGCCAGATTTTAAGGTGGCTTTATAAATGATAGAGCTTTCTCGGCAATTGCCTTTCAAAGGGCAGCTGGTTTTGTTTTATATATATATATATATATATATATAATAATAAAAGTGGCAAGACTGTCAGTAAAGAGCTCAATAAAAACTCAGAGCATTAAATTAAATTACAAAAGCCACAAAAGAGATTTTATTAAAACCTCAACAGTCTGTTTCGCCTTTACGGCTCATCAGGAGGTGATTCTAAACGCAGACGAAAAGTTAAGAAAAAACGCACGAAAAAGCTAATTATTATAGTTAAGAGCCAAAAGTAATAATATTACGGATAAAGTAAATATAAGTTAATTAAAATAAAATAAAATAAAGTTGAAAATTTAAAGTTTAAAATTTTAAAATATTTGAGTAAGCAAGCTAGTTGTAAGGCTCAAAATTTAGAATTTAGAATTTTGTAATCAAACTAATCTGACGCTGCAGAAAACTGACTGGCAATCAAATTACAAATGCGCGGTAGATAATTAAAATAAAATGAAATAAAATTGAAAATTTAAAGTTTAAAATTTAAAAATTTAAAAATTTAAAAATTAAAAATTAAAAATTTAAAAATTTAAAATAAGCAAGCTAGCTGTAAGACTCAAAATTTAGAATTTAGAATTTTGTAATCAAACTAAACTTTTGCGTATCTGACGCTGCAAAAACTGACTGGCGATCAAATTACAGATGCGTGGTAGATAGTGGGAGAGAAAGGACGTTGTAAAGGAAGGAAGTAGCGAGGCGTGAACGGACAGCGAGGAAATGGCTATAGAGGAGATCGGGGGGTGCAGGAATACATATAGTGGAAACACGACAACAATGAGTAAACACGGCGTAAACGGGGGTAAAGGATTGCAAAGTTAAAAGTTTAAACATCGGAAAATAGAATTAAAATTAAAATTAAATAAGATTTGAAAAAATTGGAAAATATTAAATCAGGCTAGGCTTTCTTTAATTTAAATTTGTTCCGGTGTCGGCATTTGGAAACAAACTCGGATCGCTTGTTCAAGAGCGTGCGCTGGTCGGCTTGCAAGATGGCGAGTTTTTCTGCTAAGCAGAGATTGCAGCGTTTGGCCCCGCTGGTGTATGCAAATGATTTGCAAACAATTGACTAAGTTATTCGTGGTTTGATTCCTTTATCTTTATATTTCCATAATGTTTTGGAGAGTTCGGTGGCGTTTGCTTTGTTTCGGTGATTGAAGGATTGTCGGTGATTATAAAAACGGGTCTTGAATTCAGTTTCGCAGCAGCCAAAATAATGTTGGGTCGGTGAGTTGGGAGCACTGATGGATGCTTTGTAAATAATAGATTTTGTTCGGCATTTTCCATTGAGTGGGCAGTCATGAAGGTTTTTGCAGTTGCATGGTAAATCTTTGTCGCTGGTGTGGGGGTGCAGGAGGTTCCTATTGTGATTGTTGATAATGTTCATCATGTTTGGCATGCAACTGTAGCTTAATTTCACATTAAATTTGTTACATATTTTGTGGAGTTTGTGGTGTGTGGGGAAATGTTTGTTTATGAGGTTGAAAAATGTTTTTCCTATATTGGTCTGTACTTCTTCGTTGTAGGGAGGGTTGAACCAAATGACGTTTCTTTTTCTTTTATTTTTGTATGCGCATTCTTTTCTCTGTTCGTCGTTTTTTAATTCTGCTGAAACTGCTTTGTTGTATGTCATGTTAGTTTTGTAACCACTGTTCTTTAGAGCTTCGGTGTATAAAGGGGATGCTTGGTTGAATGACTCTTGGTTGTGTGACAATTTTGAGATTCTATCATTGATCATGTCTGGTAGTTGTTTTCTGATTAATGGTGGATGGTTGGATTGGTTGTTGATGTATAAAGGGTGGTCGTTGGGTTTTCGATAAGGGAAGAATTTGTTTGATTTGAGGTTGAAGGTTACATCTAGGAAGTCTGTTTGAAATAGGTTGGTTTCGGCCGTGATGCTTAGATCGATTTCTTTGAAGGCTTTGATTATGTTTTTCTTGGTTCGTTCCATTTCAGGTCCGGATTTATTTCTAAGGACGGCGAGTCCGTCGTGTCCGAGAAAGTGTATGCTCACACCCTTACCCGTTGAAACCAAAAAACGTTCACGCCAAAATACTCTAATAATGAAGAGATAAAGTAATTCGATGACGTGAAAAGTTTTAAAGCTAGTTTCTTTATTTGTGAAAACGCTCTTTAGAAGAAAGAAATAATACAAAAGAACTAGATCTACGAAAGCAAGATGAAATATATAGTTTTAATTGAAATGCAAAATTAACCCAAGAAAGCGGACATGGATTTTTAAATTTTGACTGCTACAGTTAGCTTATCATGGATTTAACCTTGAAATTAAGTAGGTCTGCAAAGGTTTTAATAAAAATAAATTAAAATTCTTGTTTCGGACCTTGTATGCATTTATGACGTCATGGACAATGTATTTGAAATGTTATTATATGTTAAGCAGATGAACTGATATGAAAAAAAACTTAAGAGTTAACTTAAAGATAAAAGTTCCTAAATACAGTTGGATCCTCCCATTCACCATTGCTTGGTAGGTGCTTTCTCGCAACCTGGGTCGTGAGTAAGTCTATTCATTGATTTTAAAAATGACAGACCAAAACCGAACCTACCAAAACGGAAGGGCATCCACTCACTCCGATGTTCAGTGTGGGTTTGCTAATCGGCAAACGTCCTTTTTAGGACGGGGCAATGCCAGGATAAAACTGCCCTTTTCAGGGCACATTTTAGTTCTGAAGATTCTGAAGACCCACTATTCTTCAGCTGAACATCGAAGGCCTCACTGCAAGCAAGATGAACGTTCTTCATCATCTCGCTATGCAGTCTGAGGCACTCGTCATCCTACTGCAGGAGACCCGCTGCACTGATGCAGAGAAGTTGGTACTACCAAACTACCAACTAGCTGGGTCTTCTTTAAGCAGGAAGCATGGTCTTGCACGTTTGTCCACGAGCGACTGAGATACACGCTTTTGGACCAATCTCCACCGACATCGGAGATCGAATGGCTGTGTGTGGACGTTGATGGTTATAAAATAGTCAACGTCTACAAACCACCGCCAACGCGATTGCGAACCCTGGATCTCCCAGTGTTTCCTCACCCCTGTCTTTACGTTGGCGATTTTAACTGTCATCATGCTGACTGGGGTTACGACGACAACAGCCGGGACGGTGAGTGCTCGGCTGGCTGGGCAAGTATTAATTGTCTTGCCCTCCTACATAATGCCAAGGACGCTGCCAGTTTTTATTCCAGCCGCTGGAACACTGGCACCAATTCAGATCTAGCTTTCGCTAGCGTAGGTCCAAACAGTCGCTTACCGGATAGACGGGTCCTTGAGAAGTTCCCCAGGTCACAACATCAACCTTCGCTTATTACACCACCAAGGTTTGCTCTGGCAGTGCCAAGCATGCCTGTTAAGCGATGGAACTTCCTCAAGGCCAAATGGAGTCACTACATTGCTTTGAAAAATAAATTTGCAAAGACTTTGTTGCCGCCTGATTCACTTGATGTGGATGCGGCTTACCAGGACTTCTGTAACACCATTAAGAAAGCAGCCAAAAAGACCCACGCGGGTATCCCACGCGGGTATCGAAATAACTATATTCCGTGTTGGGATGCAGAGTGTGAATCCCTCTATAAAACCTTTCTGCAGTCTCCTCAGCGAGGCGACTCAAGTTTGGCTGCTACTGCTTTGCTTGCCAAGCTTGACAGAAAGCGGAGGGATCGATGGTCCGAGGCAGTTCTTCTGGAAACTGGAAGGACTTGGAGGGGACTTTAAACCAAGACATGTACACACTTTCAGCGTATATCCAGACTTGGAGGTTGAAGCTCAGTCACACTAAAACGGTGACGGCAGCCTTTCACTTAAATAACCGAGACGCCAAACGCGAGCTAAAGGTCTACAACAATGGTAGACTTTTACCGTTCTTTCCAACCCTTACTTATCTTGGGGTAAAACTGGACAGATTGTTTACGTTTCGTCACCACTTAGTGGCATTGCGCAAGAAACTATCCTCGCGCGTCACACTGCTGAGGCGACTCATGGGATCGGGATGGGGTGCTGGTGCTAAAACACTACGCATAGCCACCTTGTCTCTAGTCCACTCAACAGCTGAGTACTGTGCGCCAGTCTGGTGTCGCAGTGCACACACTCGCCTCATCGACAATGTCTTGAACGACTCCTTGCGCATAGTTACTGGATGCCTGCGTCCCACTCCAACGGACCACCTACCTGTACTCTCAGGCATCCAGCCAGCTGAGCTTCGCCGAATGGGAGCGACACTCTCCTTGGCTTACCGTGGATCTATGGACCCCGATCATATCTTGTATGGTTTTTTAAGTGGTTCCTCAGATACTCGCCAAGTGAGACTAAGATCCAGACGCCCGTTTGTGCCAGGTGCGCGGAATTTTTTGGACAATCTTGCCAGACTTGGCATTTGCGCTTCGGAATGGACAAATCCCAAATGGAACGCGGAGTACTGTAAAAATGCTTCCAGGCTCCGTGTTTTTGTGCCCGAGACCGGTGCCAGACCTGTTGGGATGGACTTACTTCGAGCAGCTTGGGTTAAGCTCAACCGCCTGCGTACTGATGATGGGCGATTCCATTCGTCCATGCACAAATGGGGTCTCGCTCCTTCACCTAATTGCGAGTGTGGCGCCTTTGAGCAAACCGCAGACCATGTACTAACAGCGTGCTCTATACATCGGGCGCCACATGGACCACGAGGTCTGACGGTTTTGGATGACGAAACTCGATGCTGTCTTAATAACACCACTGCCAACATCTGATCCGGGCAGTGCAACACTCTGGGGTAGTAAAAGGATAAACCCTCGGCCCCAGTCCTGTTTGTGTCTGAGCTGGAGTGGATACCTTTCCAAACGACGACGACGACGACGACCATTGCTTAATTTGCTAATCTACTCAAGTCACTATTTTTTTTAAACCCAATCGGGCTGGTAGTAAGAACGGCAAAGCCCAATATAAAAAATTGATTATGACATTACAATCTTGTTACAAATAAAGACCTTATTTGGTCTTCTTTGGCTTTTAGTGAAAACAAATTTTTTAAAATTTAAGTGAAAATCAAAAAAAGTCCTTCACTTTCCTTTCAAAGACAAAATTTTGTGTAATTGTAATAAAGACAAAAGCATTTCTAATAAAATTGCTTATATGCAGTGATGAAGGGTCTCGATACCAATTTTTTGTGGTCTCGCTCTTGACCTTGTACTAGTGGTCTAGGTCAGGGAATGATGTAGTTTGGGTTTTATATTTTTAAACTTGGTTTTGAGGCGGAGTATTTTTTTGTGGGCTTGAGCAAATTTTTTTAGGGGAATTGAACCAATAAGTAAACAATATTTTTCAAATATCTATCAATACAACTCTTTTTAGGTGATTTAGTCGGTTTAGGCAATCCCCACAAAAAAGATTGTATATCTAAAATTTCAGTGAAACAAATTTTTTATGTCAATAACTATAAATCTTAATATTACCTGTTTTCGAATGACTTTAAAGTAGTACTTACTGGTCAAAACAATGAGCCGCCGTAACCACGTGGGTTGGTGTCACTAACGACCCTCCACAACTATAGTTCGCTGCATTTGTTGTTATAATCAGAAATGCCTAAAAAAACAGTTTTTGGTCAGTTTTCTAAATAAAATATTGCCATTTAATCTAAATTAATGTTTTTTTTCTTTTAGTAACGATTGAATTTAAAATTTAACCCAAGTTTTGGTTTTTGCATAGCCGGAAGGTAATCCATGCTTAATTAATTAGCCGCGCCAATACAAAGATAAAGTCAAAACTTAAAAAAATTTTGTTTAAAACTGATTAGAAAACAAACGTACTTATCTTAGAATTTTTTAAAATCTAAATTTCGGAGTTTAAAGTTTTGTAAATTTTATAGTTAGTATAAAAACTTGTAACATTAAAAACTAACTCCTTGTCACAATTTTACTTTGCAATCCGTAAGGACCAGTTGAACTAAACAACCCAAATACCTGGATTGAAGTAAAGCTGCATTTATTTTTATTTATGCAGGCTCTAAAAATAGTTTGCCGCGAGACTGAAGTTTTTTGTAACTGTTAGTTTTGGCTAAGTACGAATGACTCGCTATAAACTTCTTTCTGCAGATAGAGAGAAATCACAGTTTTTAACCATGAAAAATATATTAAAAAACTCATCTCGAAGCTTTATGTCTGACACTCGTCAGAAGATAAACGTCGGAATGAAGGAAGAAAAATTCAGTTGATTTTGAAATGAAGCTGCACAAAGATATTTGGTTATAATGAGAGAAGCGTCACAGCACGTGATCAATGCAAGAGTTTCAAGTTGTAAACAAACTCTTTTTGGCGACATAAATTTGGCTTGCATAATTTAATGTAAACGGCTTCCAAAGCAGATAAATGAAAAGACGAACAACCAAATGAAAGAATTGTAAATTTTTCATCACTGTAATTTTTGGCGCAAATAGGGTTATCTGAAAGGTGTTGGCCAATCGCAGAGTTACTGAACATAACTGGGGTTGAAGATTTTCCAGAACGAGTAGAAATATTGCGAGAGTTTGAAAATTTGGCCGGTTCTGATAACTTTTGGCACGTGTTGGCAAATTCTGTCCTGTAATCGTTGAGATGTGCAGCCTACGTACCGACTATCACAGTGGCACGAAAAATTATAAACGACATTGCTTAAAAGCGAAGCAGGCAACACATCTTTTTAAATTGCAGGAAGAAGTGGGCGAGATGTAAAAATTACACGTTGTTCTACTGCAAAGAAACATTTTTCAGCACTTGCTTTGATTTTATTTTTAAGTCCAACCGAAGGAGTTCCCAACCAGGGCAGATGAAGATAGACAGGGCATTTTTTCACCGTATATGAAGTGAGTGATGTAAAAGTTTTTAATTTGCGAGCAATTGCTTTCTCAATGACGTGATCGGGGTAACCATTCACAAGTAGAATTGAAAAAAAATTTTTAAGTTCAGCTTGCAGTTTACAGTCTGAGCAGATCATTAAGGCTCAATGTACAAGGGTGAAAATTAAACTGATTTCCTTTTTCCAGGGCTAAAGGATTTCCAATTTTTTTTTGATTTTATCTCTCTATTTATTCTCCAGACTCGCAGGAAAGCGACGGAGGCGCTAATACATAGGATAGGCAATTACCCCGACCTGCTTCCGGAGATAGCAAGATATTGCTGTCCGCTTGTAATTTAATAAAGATATAACTATAATTTAGAACTGCTTGATAGAACCACCAAGCAGGGGAATGTGCCGTAAATTGTCTTTCCCAAGGACACAAGAGAATGGCGCGAGTAGGTTTTGAACCGAGACCGTGTTGGTCACGAGCCCGGCGCTTTAACCATTTAACCACGCTGCCGACGGTTCTGGTATTGTTCTGTAAATGTGTGTTTACGGTAAACAGATGTAATAAGTTTAGAGACCACCTTTTCCACCTGTACATCAAGAAAAGGAAAGAGATTGATTCACTTCTTTTTCAAACGTAAACTGCAAGGAAGGGTGCAAGGAGTTTAATTAATGAAGAAATTTATCACATTCGTTTTCACTATCAAAGATAGCAAAAGTATCGTCCACGTAGCGATAATACATCGGTGGTTTCTTCACTCTTCTAAACAATAAAGATTCATAATAACCGACAAAATTGTTAGCCAGCGCAGAACCCAAGGGGGAGCCCATTACCACACCATTATTTGTCGGTACATAACGTTGTTGAAACTGAATTCAACAGATTTAGTCGCTGTTTGCATCAGTTCAATTAAAACTTTGCGCGGAAAAGACGAAGCTCTAAGGTCACTGCTATAAAGAGCATCAGCACAAATATTAATAGTTTCTGCTAGGGGAGCATTAGTAAAAAGATTGAATATATCAAAAGAGCAAAGGAAAGCAGAAGGGGATAAATCAAACTGTTTAATTCTTTGAGCGAAAGTGAAGGAATCTTGAATGCAGTTAGTGGTATATCAGAGTAGGACAGGATCAAGCATAGACGTAAGCCACTTTGCTAAGGAGTGCTGAGCCGAACCAATCATGGATAGAATCGGTCGTAACGGTAAATCTTCTTTATGAGTCTTGGGTAATCCATACAATCGGGGTCGTTGTGATCCGGTTGGTCTAATAGTTTTGTAGACACTAGGTGGTAGTAGACCATCTTTTTTCAATTGTAAAAGTTGACGTTGTATATTAGACTCAACTTTAGCTGTGTTATCAAAATTATAGGATGAACCAATCAACTCAAACTTGGTGGTATCATGCAAAATCTTTTCCATCTTAAAGATGTAGTCACTTTTATCTACAACAACAACGCCAGAACGTTTGTCCGGTTTTGTTATTAAAATATCATTATTGGAGCAAAAAGACTTGAGTGCTTGCAGACATTCTTTTTTCATTAAACAATCACCAACATCTGCTGGGGTGTTACAATATGAATGACGTCATTTAATTTTGGTCGAAGGGCCGACAGTTCTTCATTTGAACGAGGCTGGTGATGTAATAATTGAGCAAACAAAACTTCAAACTCAGCAAAAACCTCATGCCTTTTCTCATTATCTAGTGGCAAACAAAAGTTTAACGAATTCCTCAGTTGTAGTAAGCTTGTAATTGGAAAAATTGAATACAATGCTTTTGGTGAGAAGAGCAAAATCACCAAACGATGTCGTCGTAAAAAAGCAAGATTGCGTCTATTTTTTGTTTCATTTTCTTTTTCTTTGCGTTAATCGATCGAAGCAATATACCTGCATAATCAAATTAGGTCAAAGAACGACAAAAATTTAATAGCTTTACGCCAAACTGAGAGGCTTTTCCGTTTGAGAAACGCAATCAAAGAGCGATTCTTCTCGATTTCATCAGTAATGAATTAAGCCGTGCGCGTGACTTTTCGATCCGAATTTTCACAAATTTCGGAAGTAGACATTCAGCGCGGCAAGCCTTTAAAAAAGACCCCGACGACATTGGTGACCCCGACTACAACTGTGAGTACCATTTCTTCTTTTTCTTGTGTATATATACTCGTATGTAAGCTT
Organism: Diplosoma virens; assembly: GCA_963680785.1. Classification (NCBI taxonomy): domain Eukaryota; kingdom Metazoa; phylum Chordata; class Ascidiacea; order Aplousobranchia; family Didemnidae; genus Diplosoma; species Diplosoma virens. The sequence continues at coordinate 4,594,462 of OY796881.1, read as the reverse complement.
GGCATTTCATCAGTACAACACTCGGTCGCGCGGCAAACATTTAAAACTAAAATTATGACTGATGATCAACCTAGGCATTCTGGGGTTTCAAAACACTCTCATTCTAAACCTGCTGCATTTAATGATTTACAAAATAACCAGTTAATTTTTCGCCCGGTTGAAAAGATAACGCAACTTTTACAAAAAGCAATAACCACGCTTGGTTTTCCTACTTTTAAAAAATTGTGCATTCGATATGCAATTCTTAGGGATGATGAAAACTTCATGCCTTGATTCCTTGTCTCGACCACGAAACACTCGGCCTAGTTCAACCTTTAATTTCTCGAAGTCATAGTTACAAACAAATAAAAACCTTTTTAAATGAAAAGTTTACTCCATCCCTGGCAGAAAGAGTCCATGCCATAATGTCAGTAGATAGCTTGGATGACGTAAAATCTCCGAATTTTTAAATAGATTAAGATCAGCTATATCTGAAGATGATATGTGGGATGCAGTTTTTTGTGAATTGACAATGAATAAATTGCCTCAACAAGTGCAACTCTCCTTGGTTCCTATCTTAGGAAGATCTTCAGTTTGCGGCTGCAACTGATGCCGCAATGCAACGATTGAGTATGTCGTCTAGTGTTTACTCCGTGAGCTGTTGTCACTTACAATCAATTTCAGAATCTAGTGCTAATGCAAAAGCGGGTCCTTCAAACGATATAAATTTTAAAACGTTGTTAGACAAAAAATTTTCTTCTTTTAACACTCAACTGAAGCAGCTTACCCACTTACCCAAGACATTAATGATTTTAAAAATGCTCAGTTAAGTTTTTCAGACGCAGGTACATTTTTTTGTAGTACTAAACTTCGAAATAATAAAATTTTTTATCGTCTCAAAAATTTTGCTCCGATGAGAAGTGGAAAGGCTTTTTTTCCCAGATTTCCGAATAATTTCCAGCAAGATTCGGCACTTAGAAATGGTACTAAGGATGTAGCTAATTCATCTTCTTTTTGCTTTTATCACCAGCGATTTTGGCGAGATGCCTATCGATGTGTTCAACCTTATTCATGGCAGGGAAACTAATAAGTCATCACCCGAAGTGGCTGCGCCCGTGATGACCAATCAAGCAGTCCTTTGCCACATATTAAGGATAAAGAATCTAGTTTATTATTTCTTGTTAATAGCGGTGCAGAGATTAGTTTAGTGAAACCCTTGCCACACGAACGTCGAAATCTACAAGCTAGTAATGCTCTAGTGACTGTTAACGGTGCACACAATGTTACATACTATGTACATCTCCTTTGATAAAGTAACAACGTTTCGTTGAATTTTTGTAATTGCCGACGTTTCCAATAATATAATAGGGGCCAATTTTTTAAAACACTTTGATTTATCTCTCGACTTTTCCCCTATGAAACTTGTTTGTGCTGGTTGTAATTCTCTTTGGGAACTTCAAACTAAAAGTATCGGTCATATTAGCGCTCCTTAAACTTTCTTCCCCAGCGACAGATATTTGAAATTACTTATTTCGTTTTCTGAATTGACTACTCCTCTGAATAAGCATAAACCTGTCGAACATTCTGTAGAGCATCATTTTGTAACTAAAGGGTATTCTTGTTCTTTTAGGCCACGTCAGTTGTTTCCTGAGAAACTAGAATTCGTAAAAAAACAAATTGACTATCTTCTTGAAAGCGATATTATCAGTCTTTCAGATTCTCCTGTAACTTCGGCTTAACACTTGGTTCCAAAAAGTCAGCCTGGTAATTTTCGTCTAGTCGGTGATTATTGTAAATTAAATCAGTAAACTGTTCCTGATTGTTACCCCACACCATCAGTTACCCACCTTCTACACCGTCTTCAGGGATCTTGCATTTTTAGCAAAGTAGATTTGGTCAGAGCCTATCATCAAATTCCGGTAGCTAAGGAATCTCGTCATAAGATTAAGATAACCGCTCCAATTGATCTTTTCGAATACAACTTTTTACCGTTTGGTTTACGAAATGCCTCAAGTATTTTCAAAGATTTATAGATCAAGTTTGCCACGGTTTATCCTGCGTTCTACCTTATACAGATGACATGATTATTTTCTCAAGATCAGAAGAGGAGCATTTTGAACATGTGAAGACATTTTTTAAGCGGTTTGATCAGTACGGTATTGTTATTAATGCAACCAAATCCAAGTTTGGAAAAACAGAGTTAAATTTTTTAGGGCATTTAGTTGCTAAAGAAGGCATTCGTCCCACAAAAAAAAAGAAAATTGAAGCTATTTCTAAATTTCCTATCCCTTCTACCACTAAGCAATTACGAAGATATATCGGCATAATCCAATATTATCACAGGTTTGTTCCTCATGCCGCCGAGTTATTAGGTCCTTTGATAGATATGCTTGCAGGAAAACCAAAAACTGATAAGAAACTAGTTTGGACTTCAGATTGCGAGGCTGTGTTTAACAAAACGAAAAATATTCTTTCCCAAGCTTCACTGTTACTTTATCCAGTTATTTTATCCAGTTTAATGGTAGACGCTAGTGATGTAGCCATTGGAGGAGTTCTGCAAATTTGTTTGAACGGTATTTGGTCTTTAATTGCTTTCTTTTCAAAAAGACTCACTCCTGCTCAGCGTAAGTATAATGCTTTTGACAGAGAACTTCTGGCTATGTATCTTACTGTACAGCATTTTTTTATGCTTTATTGAAGGAAAGAAATTTACTATCTTTACTGATCACAAACTTTTAATTGAAGCATTTTCTTCTTCAAAGTCTCAAACTATTCGAAGGCGCGTTTGACACATGGGTTACATTTCTGAATTTTCTACAGATATTGGTTGCGTGCAAGGTTCTGAAAATTTTGTTGCAGATACATTATCTAAAGTTGAAATCAATGGTATAGAAACTTTACAAAATGGCATTAAATATCAACAAGTAGCTCTTGATCAAAGAACAGATCCAGAATTAAACCAATTGCTCGAAAATCCTATTGATACAGGATTGCGTTTTGATACTGCGTTTAAGTAAATACCCCGTTTCGCATAGTAATTACATCTACGTCTATAACGTCTATAATTCGTCCCGTAATTCCTTCAACGTTTATAACACTTCAACGTCTATAATTCGTCCTGTAATTCCTTATTCATGGAGAAAAATTAGTTTTAACAAACTTCATTGCATTAGCCAGCCGGGAATCAAAGGTACTTCAAAATTAATTTTGTGAAGATTCGTATGGACAGGTATGAGAAAAGATATAAGTAAAGGTTGAAGAATGTCTATCTTGCTAGCAGTGTAAAATTTACAGACATACCGTCAGTCCTTTGGAAAAATACAAATAACCCAAAGGGCATTTTAACCACATTAATATGGACATAGTTGGTCCTTTACCAAAGTCACATGGGTTCTCGTACATATTAACAATTATAGATCGCTATACTCGCTATGTTAGTGCTATTCCCATGAAAGATTCATCTTCCATTTCTGTTGTTAACGCTTTTTTTCATGGTTATGTTTCGCATTTTGGTGTACCCAAAACCGTAACAACTGATAGAGGTGCACAATTTGAATCAAATTTATGGACACAGTTTATTCAACGTCTTGGAGCTAAGCGAAAAAGAACTACTAGATACTATCCACAGTGCCACGGTCTAATTGAAAATTTTTATCGGCGATTGAAAGATTCTCTTCGTGTTCAACAAAATCCTACTGATTGGGCTATATCATTGCCTCTCGTGTTACTACACATTCGAAATACGGTCAAGGAAGATTTAGATTGTTCGGCTGCATAGCTAGTATTTGGTCAAATCATAAATCTACCTGGACAATTCCATCCTAATATTTTTGAACCTGTTACTCTTCCATATCAGTTTTTAGAAAAATTTAAAGGTTATTTTGACTTTGTTAAACTCCAACAAACAAGTAATCATTCTACCATTACAACTGTTGTTGATAAAAATTTAGCCGAGAGTGTAGTCATGTGTGGCTACGATGCGAGAAAAAGTCTCATTCTCTTCAATCTCGTTATTCTGGTCCATATCGTGTTTTGCAACGTGATGATAAAAATTTTAATTTAGATGTCAAAGATAGCAGAAAAGTTGTTTTGATCGATCATGTTAAGCCGGTTTTTCTTCCTGATAATGAAAATCCTTCTTCCATTGCTGAATCTGTTCCTGATTTTAACCAAAACCTAAAGAATCGGCATGGTTATTGTATTAAGATGCCATCTAAATATAAAGATTTTCTTCTTGGCTAGTGCATAGCTGTGATTTTTTTATAGGTTTTCCACAAATTGTGTGCGCCAACTTAGTTTTGTAACGTGTGCCTTTCTTTACGGCACACGTTGCGGAGTATTTTTACATTTGAAGTTTTTGAACAGATTTTTTTCCTCCGAGCTTTTGTGGATGAAAAATCATTTCTTATACTTTCTTCATCATCACGAGAATATATAGAATTTGGTCATTTTAGGGCGAACGTCAATACTTGTCTTATGACCAAAGGCAAATATTACTTATTGGATTAAGAGTTCGCACGTTTACTGATTCGGTTGTGGAACCCTCAAATTATCTATCTTTTCCCTTTTTCTTCTTTCACTTTGCATCGAATTTTCTTCTGTTTTATGTATGATATTTTGCATTAAAATTGCGCTAGTTTTAGTATTAATATTCGGACTATATATATATATATATATATATATATATATTATATTTATTAAACACCACACTTTATAAGTTAAAACCACAACAGACTGTTTCATCCTATTGAATCATCAGGTGGTCACTTATTTGAATATTTGAATAAGTGACCACCTGATGATTCAATAGGATGAAACAGTCTGTTGTGGTTTTAACTTATAAAGTGTAGTGTTTAATAAATATAATATACTTGCTCTAACCGTGTGTTATTGAGCACTGTACCGGGAAAGTGAAACATTACTGGATTATATATACGTATATCTATATTAATATTTTGTATTGCATTATACTGTTTAATTGTGTATTCGAAAGAAGTTTTTAGATTCTTCATCAACTTCCCTTCAACAGCAATAAACATTTTGAAAATAGTTCAACATTTGATTTCTTATCTTCAAAAAGTTTCAACCACAAAAACTTTCAATCGTTTCCAGCATCTGCAAAATCACGATAGACGAAGCCTACTTTCGTCTACCTGGGCGGGAGCTATGTGGCGAATCGAACCCACTTCAAAAGTCATATTGTTTAAAAAAATTACCGATTTTAACGCAGTAACAACAACTTTATAAAACCGTACAATTGAAGCGTCAAGAACGGAGCAGACAACAAGAAATCTAAAGAAGTGACAACTCGAACTCAGAGAAGAAAAAGAAGTTTTAAAACTATTATTGTTGGTTCTTCTCGGATTAATTCAAAAAAGGATAAACCTATTTGAATGACAGACATTTTAATTTAGGACTATAATATATATTCTGTTTGTGTTTTTGTTTAATTGTTTTTTACAGTTTAATATAAAAATAATTTTTATTTTGTGTGTTTAATCTGCAATAATTACGTCCAGAAGACCACATTATATGAATACTGCAATATTGATATAAACACGCAACCTTTTGATTTACTTTACATTGGTTTACTTTACATACTAAAATTTTGTTTGCCACCAGATAATGAGAAAAGGCATGAGGTTTTTGCTGAGTTTGAAGTTTTGTTTGCTCAATTATTACATCACCAGCCTCGTTCAAATGAAGAACTGTCGGCCCTTCGACCAAAATTAAATGACGTCATTCATATTGTAACACCCCAGCAGATGTTGGTGATTGTTTAATGAAAAAAGAATGTCTGCAAGCACTCAAGTCTTTTTGCTCCAATAATGATATTTTAATAACAAAACCGGACAAACGTTCTGGCGTTGTTGTTGTAGATAAAAGTGACTACATCTTTAAGATGGAAAAGATTTTGCATGATACCACCAAGTTTGAGTTGATTGGTTCATCCTATAATTTTGATAACACAGCTAAAGTTGAGTCTAATATACAACGTCAACTTTTACAATTGAAAAAAGATGGTCTACTACCACCTAGTGTCTACAAAACTATTAGACCAACCGGATCACAACGACCCCGATTGTATGGATTACCCAAGACTCATAAAGAAGATTTACCGTTACGACCGATTCTATCCATGATTGGTTCGGCTCAGCACTCCTTAGCAAAGTGGCTTACGTCTATGCTTGATCCTGTCCTACTCTGATATACCACTAACTGCATTCAAGATTCCTTCACTTTCGCTCAAAGAATTAAACAGTTTGATTTATCCCCTTCTGCTTTCCTTTGCTCTTTTGATATATTCAATCTTTTTACTAATGCTCCCCTAGCAGAAACTATTAATATTTGTGCTGATGCTCTTTATAGCAGTGACCTTAGAGCTTCGTCTTTTCCGCGTAAAGTTTTAATTGAACTGATGCAAACAGCGACTAAATCTGTTGAATTCAGTTTCAACAACGTTATGTACCGACAAATAATGGTGTGGTAATGGGCTCCCCCTTGGGTTCTGCGCTGGCTAACAATTTTGTCGGTTATTATGAATCTTTATTGTTTAGAAGAGTGAAGAAACCACCGATGTATTATCGCTACGTGGACGATACTTTTGCTATCTTTGATAGTGAAAACGAATGTGATAAATTTCTTCATTAATTAAACTCCTTGCACCCTTCCTTGCAGTTTACGTTTGAAAAAGAAGTGAATCAATCTCTTTCCTTTTCTTGATGTACAGGTGGAAAAGGTGGTCTCTAAACTTATTACATCTGTTTACCGTAAACACACATTTACAGAACAATACCAGAACCGTCGGCAGCGTGGTTAAATGGTTAAAGCGCCGGGCTCGTGACCAACACGGTCTCGGTTCAAAACCTACTCGCGCCATTCTCTTGTGTCCTTGGGAAAGACAATTTACGGCACATTCCCCTGCTTGGTGGTTCTATCAAGCAGTTCTAAATTATAGTTATATCTTTATTAAATTACAAGCGGACAGCAATATCTTGCTATCTCCGGAAGCAGGTCGGGGTAATTGCCTATCCTATGTATTAGCGCCTCCGTCGCTTTCCTGCGAGTCTGGAGAATAAATAGAGAGATAAAATCAAAAAAAAATTGGAAATCCTTTAGCCCTGGAAAAAGGAAATCAGTTTAATTTTCACCCTTGTACATTGAGCCTTAATGATCTGCTCAGACTGTAAACTGCAAGCTGAACTTAAAAATTTTTTTTCAATTCTACTTGTGAATGGTTACCCCGATCACGTCATTGAGAAAGCAATTGCTCGCAAATTAAAAACTTTTACATCACTCACTTCATATACGGTGAAAAAATGCCCTGTCTATCTTCATCTGCCCTGGTTGGGAACTCCTTCGGTTGGACTTAACACGTTGACTGCCAACCGGTTTTTTCCCAAACTGCTCAAAAATGCCAAACCTAGTACTGTTGATATAAGACTGCTAAGAAACTATAAAGTCGATTTTTGGTAACAGTGGTGCTTATTTGTCAAGTTTCACGCAAAATTAATACCCACGAACATTCTCGTAGTTGGCACCTGAATCAATAAATTTGTCAAAAAATGTCACACTACGAGATAACTCGTAGTTGAAAATAACCGTTGTATTTTAGACTGCTAGTATAGAACTTACCGTAATAATATACCTTCTCTTTATTTATTAAAAAAATAATTGTCCGATTACCACATAATTTTTCCCGCTGGTTATAGCGTGGTCAGTTGGTCTCTCATTTCTTTGTAGTTGAGTTGAAGAGTTCATAAAGTTGTCAAGTCAAAAATAGATTTGAGTTTATTTTTACACCAACTTGCCGCCATATGGCTAGAAAAAGATTTATATCTCAGGATGATTTGGATGATTTATTAGATTTGAATGACTCTTATTCAGAAGAGTTTTCTGACTTATCTGACTCTGAAGATGATGTACATGCACTATATGTTCCATCAGATTCAGATGAATCAAGTTCAGATGAAGAAGAGGCAACAGTGCGACCACATGTACCAGTATCTAGCCTATCTGCTGATCCGACAACAGTGGCTTCAGCAAGTGCTACTAGTAGTTCTACTTCCAGTAATCCTGCTACTAGTACCGGTAGTAGCTGTGATGGCTGGGTTGAAATTGCACGTGACCCACCAAACTTTCCATTCAATGAAAATGTGGGTTTGAAAACCAATTTGAGCAATCTTGCAGATTTTGTTGACCTTTTCTTTTCAAAAGAATTGCTTGAAATGCTAGTGAAGCAAACTAACCTCTATGCTTCCCAGACAATTGCTAAAATGGGTCCACTTCGCAGAAGCTCTAGGATGAAGCACTGGAAGGAAATTGATGTGGCAGAAATGAAAGTATTTTTAGGTCTTATGCTGCAGATGGGACCATGTTCTTTACCTTCCTTGGATGCTTACTGGAGTACAAGTGTGCTATATGACTTCAGTTTATGGTCATCACTAATGAGCAGAAACAGATTTCAAATATTATTGAGATTTTTTCATTTTGTGGATACCTCTATACAGAGTGAAGATAGGCTGTACAAAGTTCGACCAATTATGGATTATTTTAACAATATTATAAAGAAAAATTATGTTCCAGACAAAAGCCTTTGCATTGATGAGTCAATGATGTTGTGGAGAGGTAGGCTAATATTCAGACAGTACATCAAAAACAAAAAACACAAATATGGCGTTAAGCTATACGAATTGTGTAAATCGAATGGATTAATCATCAAAATTAAAATATACTGTGGAAAAGAAGAAGGTGCACAAAGTGAGATGAGACATGCGTCAGATGTAGTACTACATTTGGCGGAAGATTTTCTTGACAAAGGATATGTACTGTTTATGGATAACTTTTACAACTCAGTATCTCTTACTAAGGCCCTAACTTCCAAGAGCACGTACGTTTGTGGCACTTTGCGAAGCAATAGAAAAGGAAATCCTAAAGATGTGATAGCAGAGAAACTAAAAAAGGGAGAGATGGTTTGGAGAAGAAATATGGATGTCACTGTGTGCAAGTGGAAGGATAAACGGGATGTTCTTACTATTTCGAACATGCATCGAGTGGAGATGGTAGAAGTGAGGAACCGCAACGGAAAAGTCATGATGAAGCCCAATATTGTGAGAGATTATAATGCTGGCATGTCTGGAGTGGACCGATCTGACCAGATGCTTTCTTAGTATTCTGCGTTACGCAAAACTATCCGTTGGCCAAAAAAGGTTGGCTTGCATATTTTTGAAATGATGATACATAATGCACACTCGCTTTATTGCCAACAAAGTGGTTCCAAAATGAAGAGACTGTCTTTTAGGGAGCAGTTGGTATTGCATCTTTTGCATGATAAACTTCCTAATGCAAAACGCCGAAGAAGAGATGGTGGATGTGTAACCCAGCATTACTTGGAATATCTTCCACCAACAGAGAAAAAGCAACGACCAACCAAGCCGTGCCGGGTATGCACCAGAAACAAAAAACGAAAGGAAACACGATATTTTTGTGCTGCCTGCGAAGACCATCCACCTCTTTGTGTGGTAGAGTGCTTCAAAACCTACCATTCGAACGCCTAATCTTGGGTTAATAATCTTTAGACTATACAAAGCTCTAAGTTGGCAAGACATTTGTTGCATACACTTGATAACAATTTGTGCTTATTCATTCGTTCATTTATTACACTGCCCTTATTCCAGCTACTCGACACTTTATTTATACCGTATTAAATTTTATATGTGAAAAATTCCAAATTAGCATACTGGTAATGCAATAGAAACAATTGGTAAAATTCGCAACTTTTTTGTTATATATAAAAAAAAGTACATCCCAAATGTATCCTACTTCAAAAGTCTATAGTGAGACTGAAAAACTGTTACGGGTGAACTGCTCAGCAATTTTACATATTTTACTCAAGGAGACAACAATTAGTGCTTCATAAGCGTCATAAGTATAGAATGTATTGCAAATAAAACGTTTGTTTGGTCAAATTTCGTTTTGCATCCCTTTACAAGTTTTGCGATTTTTGGCAGCTGTTGTTGGCGTTTAAAGTGCCGAAGTAATTTTTGTGTATTGCTACAGATGCCGAAGGGTTGATTTTATGCATTAAAATCACGAATATACTCGTAGTTATTCTTGTAGTGGCTTTTAGAAAAAAACGAGTATACTCGTAGTTGGCACCAGGGAACAAACGCTACACTACGAGTTATCTCGTAGTTGGCAGTCAACGTGTTAAAAATAAAATCAAAGCAAGTGCTGAAAAATGTTTCTTTGCAGTAGAACAACGTGTAATTTTTACATCTCGCCCACTTCTTCCTGCAATTTAAAAAGATGTGTTGCCTGCTTCGCTTTTAAGCAATGTCGTTTATAATTTTTCGTGCCACTGTGATAGTCGGTACGTAGGCCGCACATCTCAACGATTACAGGACAGAATTTGCCAACACGTGCCAAAAGTTATCAGAACCGGCCAAATTTTCAAACTCTCGCAATATTTCTACTCGTTCTGGAAAATCTTCAACCCCAGTTATGTTCAGTAACTCTGCGATTGGCCAACACCTTTCAGATAACCCTATTTGCGCCAAAAATTACAGTGATGAAAAATTTACAATTCTTTCATTTGGTTGTTCCTCTTTTCATTTATCTGCTTTGGAAGCCGTTTACATTAAATTATGCAAGCCAAATTTATGTCGCCAAAAAGAGTTTGTTTACAACTTGAAACTCTTGCATTGATCACGTGCTGTGACGCTTCTCTCATTATAACCAAATATCTTTGTGCAGCTTCATTTCAAAATCAACTGAATTTTTCTTCCTTCATTCCGACGTTTATCTTCTGACGAGTGTCAGACAAAAAGCTTCGAGATGAGTTTTCTGTTGGCTATCTTTAAATTTTGTACCACTAATCACTTGTTTAAAAAATATATTATTCACAAAATCAAACAAGCTTGAACAGCTCTTGTAAATTTTAACACTCAAGCTTTACCAAACTTCAAAGGAATTTACAGCGGCAATAGCTGCGAATAATCACTCAGCAACTTTGTGTTGACTAGCGTTAAGAATAAATTAGCACCCCGATGGCTAATATTAAATTTATTAATTTATCAAAACAATTCCATCTCACTATAAAATTAACTTCCAAGGCGTCAACCTGACTCTTAAACACTTAATCACTTTCACAAAAGCACAGTAACACAAACGGATCAAATCACTTTAACTAGAATAAATGAAAATCAAACTGCGAACTACATATACTGTATAATCAGCCAATTTTACCGAATAAAAACCGAAGATACTGAAAGAACTACGATTCTTAAATTACTTATATATAGATTTATGTAATTAAAAGTTAAAAGTTTATTTATAAATGCTTTTCATGTTTGCGAGACTATTCTCCTTTGTGACGTAATGACTACGTTTTACGAATCGATAAAGTTCGCGCAATTTTGTCGCATTGTGCTGAGTGAGCAAGAGTGTTTACAGTGCTAGTTTTAACGGATAATTTGTTGTTACGTTTTGGTAGCTTTGCAATCGTGTTGTTCTTCTTTTCATCTTTTTTATTAATGCATTCGTTACAAGCTATTGAGGCCCAAGTTGCAAATAAAATTAAGAAAAGATGAGTTTAAAAGTTACAAATGTTTTGAACCGATTTAATGGCGACGGTGACGTATCAGTTTGGCTAAAGCAAGCGCACTTAGTCAAAAATCTGCTTAAATTGAAAGATTTAGCAGTTGTGATTCCCCTGTTTCTTGATGATCAGTTAAAAGATGAGGAAAAGCGAGATGCTGATAAAATTGAGTTAGCACTGAGAACTGCTTTCGCTTGTGATAAATTTCTGGCTTACGATGAATTTCGAAATAGACAATGGAAGAATGGTGAGTCTGTAGATGTGTATTTGGCTGATTTGAAGCGGTTGGCGCATTTGGCAAACATCGACGGTGAAAATGAAGAAATTATTAAACTTTGGTTTGTTATGGGGTTATTTAATAAAGTTTCTGCCCAGTTAAGAGCAGCGCCAAAAATTGACACAACTTGATTTGACTGCAATATTACAATTTCTAAAGCTTTAATGACTGAAATATTTAAAAGCACTTTGATTGAAGTTGGCGCAGTTGCGAGAAGCAATACAAGTGCGACTGCTCTCAGATTTTTTAATGGTGGTGGTCCGCACTACCGAAAAGACTGTATTAAGGCAAAAGAGATAATTTGTTATGCGTGCGGCAAGCGTGAATATATCGCACGACTTTGTGCGGCAGGAAATTATAGCTCTGTTGGAAACTATAATGGGGCATTGCGTGCGCCAGCAATGGCCCCAATCATAGCGAAGGCGCAATCGTCCCAAGAATGAATGTTAAAATTAATGAACAGTCAGCTTGTGCTTTAATTGACACCGGATGTACGCAAACTTTAGTGGGACCTACAATACGAACAACGCAAGCAAATGGGCGTAAACAAATTATCACTGCTGATGGGAGAGTGACAGAATATCAGGGAGAAATTTATGTCACTTTGTCAATAGCAGATAAAACGATTAAAGTACCATGTGTTGCAGTCCAGAGAATGTTGCCGGGTGTTGACGTTGTAATCGGAACCGAGTGTTAAAGCACTTCAAATTCTGTCTAGGTTATGAAAAATTTTCTCTTGCGGCCGCTGCGGTCTCAAATAAAATGCCTGTTGATAACCTAGCAATTGCTAAAAACTACTTTAAATTCAATTTTGATGGAGAGAAATGGGTTGCAAGGTGGAAATAAATAAAAAAACCAATGCTACGCAATTAAATGGATTTTTAAAAGATGGACGAAGCTGTTTATTCAAGATTCAAAGCGGAAATAAATAGATGAATCGACAACGGTTGGTGAGTGTCACACTTCATTCATAATTTTAATCATAACGATGTAGTGTATCCCCGTTAAAAGCAGTTCGTAGTTTTATTATAAGAGAATAAATGCGGCTCTTTGAGCGCTGTCTGCGATATACGTCCAATTTGTTATATGGCTCGATACATGTATCTTTTTCTCTTTTTTTTTTTTTTCTTTGTATTGACGTAATATGTTTTTGACTAACGTCATTGTACTGGAAAATTCGCGTATATTCCACTTGATTCGCGTAACGAACTCTCCAGGGGTTTCTGGCTGAATCTTGAATTTACGAGAAAGTTTACGTCACGTGATTTTGCTTTCTATATAAAGCCGATGCGTAGCGAGAAATTATGATGATGATTATTATCGTTGTGAGGTAATTTGAAGCGACTCGAGTGGCGGCTCGAGCGAAGGTGATTTTGTTTGGCCACAGGAGGTGGACCGTTAGATTTTGTGTCGGTGGACAATTGTTGAATTTATTTTGTGCCAGTGGTTGGCAGTTTTGTTCTACAGAGGTAGAATTATTTGTGTTGATTGAGTCGAGTGATAGTGTTGATTTCGCTTTGCAGTTTGGCAAAGCGTGGAATAGAAGTTTCGTCGGACGTGATATTTTCGTAATACATTTGCTTTTATTAGAGACAAGGGTCTCTGTTTATTGTGAAAAAGAATCTTCAACGAAATCAATCCGAACTTTCGTTAACCAACTGTATAAACCGTCAGGTTCATAGCAAAACTACTTCTTGAGCCGGAATAAAATAAAATTTAGACACAGCTTTGTTTCAGCGCAGGTATTCGGGTTACCTAGCTCAACTGGTCCTTTTGGATTCCCGAACAAAGTTTGTGACAGTGAGTAAAAACCAAATGCAATGAAGAGGGTGTGATACCCTTAATGGCTGTTGTTCCGGAAAAGAAAGACAAGGTACGACCAGTGCTTGATTTTTGAGAATTAAATGAATTTGTTGAATGCAGTGGAGCAGACGCAGGTGTGTCTTGCAGAGCAATCTCATACTTTGCATCATTGTGGTGTCGAAACGACACTGCATTTTGCAAGAAAATTAGACCCCAGCTACAGTAAAAGTGATGCTGAATTTGTTGTGAAAAATTGTCGCGAGTGCCAGTCAATTGATCCGAGCGTAGTAAGAAATAACGGAAGAGAGTTGAGTGTGGAGGAGAATTGGAAACGTCTGGCACTAGACGTAACACACCATGGTTGTCAGAAGTACTTGACAATAGTTAATTGCGGCCCAAGTCGATTGGTCATTTGGAGAAACATTCAAAATGAATCAGAAAGTCAAGTCATGTCTGTGTTAAGACAGGTATTTTCTCAGTTTGGTCCATCAATTGAAATTTTGTGTAATAACACTAAATCGTTCAGATCCAATTTGATGCAGGAATTTTGTAAGCTTTGGAAAATAAGTTTAACTTTTAGATGCGCTTACAAACCTTTTGGGAACGGGATAGTGGAATGCAATCATAGGACTATTAAACGAATGTCTGCTCGTTGCGGGAAAAGCATCGATTACTGCGTTTTCTGGTGCAATATCACCCCACATGGCAGTAAAGGCGTAATTCCGTCGAGTAAGCTTATCTCTTACGAATGGCGAAATTCGTTTTTGGAAGTAGAAGTCAATTCTAAAATTGATGTTGGTCAGGAAAGAGATAAACGTGCGTACTCTGTGGGTGATAAAGTTTGGATAAAGCCTAGTGAAGCTTGTTGCACTTCTCTATGGAATCCCGGAGTAGTGACAAAAGTTAACTCTGAACAAAATGTCGAAGTTGATGGGGTGTCGAGACATGTGTGTGACATGAGAAGAGGATGGGCGGATGAGGGCGAGCGAGGTGATGAAAGTCTTATTTCGGCGAATTTACCAACAATCGGTCCAAATTTTGTGTCTTCTAGTTCTGAATCCAACTTTGAAAGAGACGCTAAAAGCCTAATGCCACTCTGGAAAATGGTAATGATGTAGAAAACGAATCACTTCCACTACCGCGGCGAGGGTTACGTGCGAGACGATTGCCGGCGCATCTTAAAGACTTTTTCGTTAACGATGATTTTGAAATCACGGAGAAGTGTAATTAAAGGTTAAAAGTTTATTTATAAATGCTTTTCATGTTTGCGAGACTATTCTCCTTTGTGACGTAATGACTACGTTTTACGAATCGATAAAGTTCGCTCAATTTTGTCGCATTGTGCTGAGTGAGCAAGAGTTGTTTAAAGTGCTGATTTTAACCAATAATTTGTTGTTACGTTTTGGTAGCTTTGCAATCGTGTCGTTCTTCTTTTCATCTTTTTTATTAATACATTGGTTACAGTTTAGCAATCGGACAAAGTGCTTTATAATGTCACAAATACAATCATATAATGAAATATAAAACTGGTTATGTAACTTATAAAATAGAATTAGGTTGACACTAGTAGATTATACTAAAAAAATTACGTCATCACTGCCGCAATAAACGTAGCAATGGCTTAAAACTTCAATCAATTAATGTGCTTTTGATGAAACAGTAAAATAGACGTACGGGAATAACTTGCAGACTAACTAAATTAAATAGAAGGTGGCGTACCGATTGCACAATCAATCACTACATAACAATGGAAACAATGACGTTATAATTAAAAGCTTTAAAAATTACTGCAAATAACTAAAAATCAACTACAGATTAGATTTATAAATAAAGTGTGACACTCATTTATCAACAATAAGTTTTCTTCCAGCCATATAACAAACATGGCAGCCGTTGCTAAGCCGAGCAATCTTTGGCTTTATTTTGTTTTTTTAACAGCAAAGTCATAAACCGTATAGCTTATTTTGGGAATTTGAATTTGAGTTAAGAGTATAAATTTAGTTAAAATTTCACTGTTAGCTAAGTAATGAAAACTGTTTTTTTGCTCTTATTAGGCTAAACTTTATTTATAATACTGTAGTTATCTTTTTTACAAAATTTTTCACATTATAGCTAGCGGTAATTTTGTTTTTAAAATTTTTTGAACTCCAATCTTACATAGCTTAAATTAAACCAAAATTAGCCAGAGGACCAAGATATTTTGTAACTGTATTATGAAAACCTGATTTTGTTAATTTAATTTATTTTTATTTATTTTTTTTATCTCTATATTTATCCTCCTGACTTGCAGGAAAGCGACAGAGGCGCCAATACGTGGGGTAGGCAATTACCCCGACCTGCTTCCGGAGATGCCAAGATATTGCTGTCCGCTTGTAATTTAATAGAGATATGACTGTAATTTAGAACAGCTTGCCACGACCACCAAGTAGGGGATTGTGCCGTAAAGTGTCTTTCCCAAGAACATAACAGAATGGCACGAGTGGGTTCTAAACCGAGACCATGTTGATCATAAGCACGGTCCTTTAACCACTCAACCACGCTGCCGACATTTACAAACATCAACCATTTTTACGTATCTGTGTCAACATTTTTTGTAAAAATGAGTGGAATAATTACATTCTTGTTTCAAATAGTATAGTTGCCTTTGATTTGTTTTAGTGCTTATGTGCCCAGATAATTTTGGTTTTAATTTAAGCTACAGTATGTAAGATTGGACTTCAAGAAATTTTAAAAGCAAAATTACTGCAAGCTACAATGTGAAATTTTGAAAAAAAATTACAGTATCTGATTACCAGAAAATTTAAGCTTAATACAAAAAAATTAGTTTTTATTATTTAGCTAACAGATTGTAGAATTTAAACTAATTTTGTAATCTCAACTCAAACTTAAATCCCCAAAATAAGTTATTCGCTTTATGACTTTGCAGTTAAAACAAGCTAAATAAAGTTAAAGCTTACAAGTCTAAGCAACGGTTACCATGTTCGCGAGATAGCTGGAAAAAAGCTTATTTATCATCAATTAGGCTTTTCAATACTAAAAAATAAATAAATACGCAACTTTTTTCAATCAGACTATTGCCAACGAATCTATATCATAATCAGTAAAACAAAAAATAAAAAGAGTTTAAAGAATTTAGAAAAATCTAGCTTAGATTGTATTATTGGTTTTAAAAAAATGTTTGGTGCCGGTTTAGTATGTGATCTATTCAAGAAATATGATCTACCACTACCGTTGTTAATACCGCCTAAGAAATTCTCTAGCAGCTTTTTCATCTCGGATGACTTGTATATACAGTTCTCTAACTCTCATCATGGGCTGACCTGATCTGGAGTAAATGTGGTGCGCGGATGCCAACTACCCTGGCATATATAGTAGATCTTAAACTTCAGCAATTTTCAGTTATCAATCTGTGCTGGAATTTCCCAGTAATCTGTCTAATCTCTTTTGCAATTTCTATTCACCAACTGTATACTGGTCAAATTTTCCATTAATTTGTACGGGAATTTTCAGTTAATCTCATCGTGGTATTTTTTAGGTAAATCACAAGCTAAACTAGAAACATACTAAACCGGCACCAAATGTTTAGTACTAGACTATATTATTTGGTAAATCGTTTACCAAACTGTTAAAAAGATGTTGAACACTTGTATTTCTTAACAAAAAAATAATTTATGCACAGGTTTCAGATTGAAAATTGTCAAGCCTCGTGTTCTATGAAATAACTGTTGTATGGAGCTAGGTTGTGACATTGTGATTTGCGATTCGTTCAGCGGCAACAAACTTGCGATCTGGTGAAGAAGCAAGACCCTAAGTATGCGTAAATAAATAAACCCGTCCATTACCAGGCTATTTAGTTTGACCCATGCTGTTCTGGGAAAGCTTCTTTCACCAAGCCTGGTACTGGTCATGGAAATAAATGCCCGAAGCCGGGATGCACTCTGAGAGTACTCCGTGTTCCATTTATACAATTCGTTTGTTAGAAAGAACAAATTCTTGGTTCAACCAGGTGGTTCAAATGGTTTTGTACAGCTGACA
Organism: Diplosoma virens; assembly: GCA_963680785.1. NCBI lineage: Eukaryota > Metazoa > Chordata > Ascidiacea > Aplousobranchia > Didemnidae > Diplosoma > Diplosoma virens. The sequence goes on along the minus strand of OY796881.1, from coordinate 4,576,769 downwards.
AAAACGGGCATCCAGATTTTATTTTTCTTGTCAGGAATCTGGAGACCCACTTAATGATCATAGCGTATATAGAATAGTCATGGTTCAGAGTTCCACGGTTAGCCAAGGAAAGTGTCATCTCATAAAATCTCTAAGCTCAGCTAGTGGAATGTTAATGAAGCAAATGAAGAATTTATAAGATGCAGGATTTCAGTGACAATACACTGAGCGGCGTTCAAGATGGTGTCAACGAAGGAAGCATGTGGAATGCAAAACTAAGCTAAGGCTGTGTTACAACTTTACGCGAGAATTTAAAAAGACCAGTTGAACCAGGTGAACCAAATACCAGCGCTGAGGTAAAGCTGTGTCTATTTTTTTTATTTATTTTAACTTCACTCCGCAGACGGACAGAAACCACTTTCTCTAACTGTAAAAAGAATATACTTACAAATTTAACAAAACTTGATTGATTCACAAAAACTTGGCTTCCAAGCTGCACCAAACTTCAAACGATTCCAGCGCCACAACAACATTGTACTAATGAGCTATAAAAATTAATTAGCACACCGATGGCTGATTTTAATCTTAATAGTTCGTCTGTAACACAAACTTCACAATTCTATCTTTTTATAGAATTAACTGCGGTCACAAAATGCCACAAAAACACAAACAACTAAACTAAAAGGCAACAACTCAAATCGGCCTAGAATAATTGACTGGACTGGAATCGGGAATAAAATGAAAACACAACGTGCGCTTTCCAGCCAACAATGCTATGCAGGTCTTATGCGGGCCCTGCAAAGACTTCCCGTACGGTACCTGTACCGATTTGGCCGCAGTCGCCGCAGTGGCCCCGCATGGGTTTCTGCACGAGTTTCATGTGGTTCAAACTATCTTTTTAAATATAATTAAAAATATTAGCTTATTAGCGTGTTTTAATTTTTAATTACGGCTTAAAATTAAAAGCCAGATAAAAACCGTACGGTTAGCCCATACGGTTAGCCCATGTATAGCATCATAGATAAAACCCTTACGGTTAGCCCATACTACAGCGCCCGCGGCCAAATCGGTACGGTTCCTGTGTGGGCAGCCCTTGCAGGGCCCGCATGGGCTCTGCATAGCATTGTTGGCTGGGTATGTAAAATGACGTTACGTGAGTTTGGATTATAAGCAAATTTTCTGAAATAACGTGGATTTTCCCAAACAGCCAGTAAATTAAGGTCACTGTTTACAAAAGCCAATCAGAGACGCGTGACGTTCCACGGATTAAATAACTAGAATTCTTTGCTTTAAATGAAAAATATTCAATTAATGATTCTAGAACACTCAAGAAAGATAAAAATCTTCGAAACTAAAATGAAGTGAACTTAATCTGCTTGACACGTGCTTAAAATTGCAATTGATGAAACAAACAACAAAAAAATCACAAAGCAGCTTGCAAATATACTAAATAAAAAATGAGGGTGTACCGACTATGCAATCATTACTTAATATGAAAGGATTACGTTATATTGAAATTTAAAACTACTCAGAAAGACAGAAAATTTATTATGGATTTGTGCAGTTAAGATTATATTGCGAATGAAGTGCGACAAGCTGTAAGTTGCCTCAATAGTGTGACGCCCGAAGATAGTATTTTACAATGTCATATGATGATGACAAAGCGTGAGAGATCTGTTCATTCCACTATACAGTAAGATAAATCATGACCAGACAGAATAATAAAGTTTATTGTGGTTGTAAACTTATAGCTCACGTTTGGCCTCACAATTTTTTAAATGAATCGCTGCTGTCATAATCTTATCGTGACTGAGTTTTAACCCACTCGCGCCATGCTGTTGTGTTCTTGGGAAAGACACTTTACGGCACATTCCCCTGCTTGGTGGTCCTGGCAAACAGTTCTAAATTACAGTCATATCTCTATTAAATTACAAGCGGACAGCAATATCTTGGCATCTCCGGAAGCAGGTCGGGGTAATTGCCTACCCTATGTATTAGCGCCTCCGTCGCTTTCCTGCGAGTCAGGAGGATAAATATAGAGATAAAAATAAAAAAATAAAATAAATAAAAACTTCCAAGTTTGGGAATCCGTTGAAAGCGTAGTTATTTCTCAAATTAAAGTTTCCTCCAAGGCTTTCCAGTCTTTAAAAGAATACACGAGTAACAGATTGTTAGCATGAATAACTTTTAAAAGATTTTAGCTGTTGGCACGTTGATTATGGTAACAATGCCAACAATGCAGATGAAGCATGTTTGGCTGGGTGGGGCAATTTTAACAGTCTTGTCCTGCTGTACTATACCAAGAATGCAGCCAGCTTTCACAATGACTCATGGAGTACTGGCAATAATCCAAATCTAGCTTTAGCTGATGTTTTTCACTTAGCTGACAGACGCGTTGTACAGAAGTTTCCCTGGTTAGAATATAGAACCGTGCTTATAACACATTAAAAATTTTCTTTGCCAATGCCAAGCATACGTTTAAGCAATGGAGCTTCGGCGAGACTACGTTACTTTGACGAACAAATTTCCAAAGACTTTGCTATCACCTGATGTACCTGATAGAGATGCAGCTGAATAGGACTACTTAAGCACCATCAGTAAAGCATACAAAAAGGTAACACACGTCGTCACCATAACAACTGCATACCACAGGGTTGGTTAAATTGACTGACTTTAGTAAAAACTGGCAATTGACCACTGAGGAAATGCAATCTTAAAAAGTAGTAATCTCCAAACATATTTTTCACTTTGAATATCATCATCATCATTATAATTTTTGGGAAAAACATTGAATTAGTTCAATGCGTTTTCCTTTGCACGCTTTAATTTTTAGGGTTTTAAAAGCAGCAGCTTGAGTTGGAATCTCATGTATTTCAATCTTTTACAACTGGCGGCAATTGCGCCGTTGGAAATCCAAGACACGACCTGTCCAATACGAGTATCTTTAAATATTACTTTGATTTCTTGATTTTCGTCCCAAAAACATAGCAATTTCTAAAAACTCTAGTTTAATCAAAATCAAATGCGATCGACCAGCTAAGATGTCGCAATCAACGTGTCGGCCATCCCAGGTACACCGTATTAGATAGCCGTACCTGCCAAGGTCAGGGAGGCAATTTTCCCCTCTCAAGTTTCAAACATTTGGGCAAAATTAGAATTTTTGGCAAACGAAAAAGAAATATTTGGGTAAAATTAGAACTTTTTGGGCAGTGGTAGAAAAAATTTGGATTATATTAAAAATTTTAGTGTCATCACGAAAAACTATTTTGACAAAACAAATTTATTTTTGGTGGCCGAAAATGTACATAAAATGCAGAAAAAAGTTTAAGATTTAAGGTGAAGTCCTTGTTTTTAGAAATCACTATGTTTTACGTTTTAGAAAGAAAAATCGAGAAATCAGAGACAAATTCTAGGTAAAGAACTTTTTGGTCTTCACCCTCAATTTAAAAAAATTGTTTTGCATATACGCTAGAAAATCATGATTTGGGCAAACGCAACAAAAATTTGGCAAAACTGTATCCCCCAAATTTTTTTGGCTGGTACGTCTATGCTGTATTGAGATGCAGTGTGTGAAACCCTTTCTAAAATGTTTCTGCGATCCACTGAAGAACACGACTTGAGTCTGCCTGCTGAGGCTTGCTCGCCAGGAGTGACAAGAAACGGAGGGATTAATAGTTTGCAGCAGTTTACTTATTTATTATCTGTATTTATCCTCCTGACTTGTAGAAAAACTTTAAAGGTGTTATACCTAGTGCGACCACGAGTGATTGCCCAGACCTTCTTTCGGAGATATTAAGGTACATATTAGCTGTTCAATTAAAGTTTTTATTCGATTTTTTAGTTTTTATTTGTAGATATAACTAAAATTTAAAGCTGTTTTCTAAGATCACCAAGTAGAGAAGAGTGGCCTAAAATGTCTTTATCAAGGACTCAACAAAATGACTAGAAAAACTTTTGAGCCATGATCATTTTGGGTCGCATTTCCGTCAACACGGCGCTTTTTCTGATTCGGCTGTGCTGCTGCTCAGAGCATCAAATTTTTAATTTCTAGTCGAAAAGCTTGGAGTATAACAAATAATCTTACTCTTAGGTCACGAAACTCTCCTCTTTATTATCTCATCTTAATTAAAGCGATAATATCTCTCCTTGTTTCAGAGGCAAGAGATACGAAAGCTGCTCCTTACAGGTTGTTTTTACTTGATTTCGAAGAGGTTTCTGAAGATTCTAAAAACCTTTATAAGTTTTCGGCTCCGAGAAATCAATACAGATTTGCGATATTTAAAACCTGGTGAACCTCCTAGCCCTGATTCCATTTGACCAGAACTTAAAAACAATGTTTACATGACTTCAATTTTATCTGCCTATGCCTACTTGCATTGCGACATGCTAAATGATAAGATGCTAGTTTTATGCGGTAAAAATAGGAATTAAAAAGTAAAATAGACATCTTTTAGCAAATTTACCAAATTTTTTAAAATTTCGTCAAAGCAAGCGGCAAATACCTGTAGTTCAATATTATATTTTAACGAACAAACTGAAACTTGGTCAAGCTGTAAAAATTTAAACAACAAAAATTATTGCGGCCAACGTTGGAACGTTTACTAGCTTTGAAAAAATTTGGTGTTTCTGAACATCATATTCGTTATAAAAAGCTTATAAGTTTGTTTCGAGAGGGGCTAACTCGAGATAAATTTGTTAAATTCAAATTTTGCAATATTGGCCATATTTTAAAATGTTTTCGTTGAAGCAAAAATAAAATAACTGATCTTCATATTAATAAATTTTAATACTACAGGTTATGCAGTTTTGATTTTTTAATTGTCAAGCTTTGTAGGTTATTAAAATTTCCGCTGAGGAATCAACACTTGAGAAAGTTTGAAGCGAATAAAATTAAATTATGCGATGGCATTATCAACAACTTACCATCCAGGGCCAACGTTTGATAGTTGCCGGATATCCACCAACTATACGTCCCATATTGTTGTTGCTTTGTCCACATCCTGAACTGGTATCTAGAAAAAACTTAAAATTTGAGAGCAAATATATGGTCGACGTTTAGAAAAAAGAAAACATTTTTTTATAAACAAAGAATGAAAAACTGCTGCGAATTTTAAAGAATTTGCCAAAGACCCCTACTGCAATGATCAAAGAATTTGCAGCATCAGTTTTTCTTGCAGTGTGAGTTTTAATTCGCAAACTCTTAATTTCTTTTTGATTTTTACGGGCAGCTTAGTTTTCTATGTATTCCCAATTTTTTTCACCAGTTATGTAATCTTTCTTTCAATCAACTTTTTTCACGTCTTCTCTTATTTAGTAGTGATATTTTGAATAACAAGTTACAGTACAGTACATAATTCTGATTAAAAGTATTACGTTTTATTGCAGTTACATCAAAATAAACTAAAAATCAAAACTTATAAAACTTCCTTAATCATTTATAATCATCATCATTATCATTTTCAGGGGAAACACTGAGTTAGTTCAGAGTATTTCCATTTTTCCGCTTGTCCTTTGGGTATTGCGGGGGCAGCAGCTCGAGTTGGAATTTCCAAGCATCCAGATCTCCTGCAAATAGCGGCAATTTTGCTGGTGAAATTTCAAGACGTGACCATGCTAGGTGTTCAACATAATTCCGTCAGCGAGTTCTGGGTCTCCCTCTAGGTCTTTTGCCACTCGGAAGAGCATCCATTAGTTGTTTTGCTGTTGCTTGCGTAACATTCGTGTCACATGGCCATACCAGGGCAGTTGTGATTGTTCTATGCGGAGTAGTAGGGGTTCATTGTTGAGATATTGACAAATGTCAATGCTTTTAACCTTGTCAAGTAAGGATAAACCTCTGACTTTTCGCAAGAAGCCAATTTCGGCCGCCTATACTCGGGATTTTACTCTTTCGATTATTACCCAACACTCATGACCATAGGTAAGGATAGAAACAAAAACTGATCTGAAAACAGAAAGCTTTGCTTTTGTGCACAGCTCTCGTCTCAGTACAACTGATCGGTAAAGCTGGTGCAGTATAGCCGAATTAATTGTTTACTTTTCCAATATGTGTGTCCAGTTCGTTGTCCAGTCTACCATCACCCGAGAATGTGACTCCAAGGTACTTAAGCTTCTTCGTCTGCTGGAGAGTTACTCCATTTGTTTGGAAAGAACATTGGACAAGGTACCTTGTCAAACGCATGATCTCATTTTTACCCGTACTAATTTTCATCCAAGCATTTAAGCATGCATCAGAAAACCAATCAAGTGCATATTGGAGATCACGTTTGTTGGAGCTTAGCAATGCAAGGTTGTCTGCAAACAGTAGGCGCCGAACATTACATTCCCAAAATGTGACGCCACTACTGGAGGAAATGTATCTATCGAACTTGTCCATGTATATAATAAACAGAAGAGGAGAAAGAACACAGCCCTGTTGTAATCCAACACCGACAAATAAAAGGGTTTGTTTTCATGTCATTGACACGAACACAAACTTCTGACTGTTTGTACAATAATTTGATAGCAGCTAATAACTGACCTCTCACGTCATGCTCCAGCAGTACTGACCACAACTTGTCTCTTGGGAGACGGTCATATGCTTTTTCAAGGTCTACAAAACATGCACACACCTTTTTGGCATATTCCCACTATTTCTCAAAAACTTGCTAAAGGGAAAAGATCTGATCCATCGTGGATCTGCCAAGACAAAGTGCAACATGAGAACATTGTGCCTCCCGAAGTTGAGGTTTGACTATTTCAAGGCATCTCTTTTAGAGACACTTTGCATAGATCTTTCCAGGAAGACTTAATAAAGAAATGCCTCTGGAGTTGGTGCATTTCTTCTTGTCTACTTTTTGTGAATAAGTATCAAAACACTGGTCTGCCATTGCTTCGGTAGCTCACCAGTTTTTCTCGCTACTCGGCACACACGAGTCAGCCAACAAACCCCAAAGTTGTTCACAGCCTTTTACATTTCGGGTCGGGTATCATCTTCACCAGGGGCCTTGCCAGGTTTCAAAGATTTGATTGCTGTGCTCACCTCTGCTTCGGTTTGATGAATTTCTTCACCAATTTCTTTCTCGGATGTTTTCAAATTTTGGACTGTTATTGCATTTATAATTGTTTAAAAAAAGATTTTCCAATATTCTAATTACATAGGCACACTTTTTTATGAAAACTAAGCAATAATAAATACACGAAATTATATTAATTTACTTTTAAAGTTTTAATAAGGTAGTAGTTTATCTAACAGCTCCACGAATTGAATTGTATAAGAAACAAAAAACAAAAATTTCCTGGTTTTATAATCTAGTTTAGTGTTTTTCAAATGAGAGGCAAATCACCAGGCGAGACGTTAAAGAATTTCAAAAGGCGCACAAATATTCAAATTATAAATAGATAGTTTTGTAGGCTACTACTAAACCATATCTGCCATTTTCAAAATTGTATTTTAATCTCAATTAATATTTAAATTTGTGCTGAGGAATTCATGTTTTGTTTAGAACATTTTTGGCTGTTTTGGTTTTCACTTCGTTTTTGAGATTGGAATAAAATCCTGCTGGTGCCTTTGTTTTTGGGTTGCTTTGTTCCGCCAAATTATCTAGAGGGTACGGACCAAAACAAAAGTTAAGAACGACTGATTTAGATCATGCACAACATAGTAATGTTATTGTTATTAAAAGTAATCGAAACCATAAAAATTAAGTCATCCATTAAATTAAATTCTATAGATTTCTATCACAGGAAACCTCACAAAGATTAAAGCTAATATTATAAAAAATATTTTTTCCAAAATTATAAAAAAGACGAGCAGTTTGGGTTATTTTCAAGTGTGTCTTGCTAACTTACAATTTAATTTGCTTAAAATAAAACCTAGAAAATAACTTTTTTTTGTGGCTTAAAATACGTATTTTATGAACTTGGAATTGTTTCATTATATGATTTACTTACTTCTTAAACAGCAATCCCTTCGTCTATAATAGGACCATATATTTCCGTTGGTACTAAGAGATGTACAACCGGAACAGAAAAAGCTTCCTTCAGTATTGAGGCAAATGTTTCCAGTTTGTGAATTATCACAACTATTTACAATTTGGCATTCATCAACGTCTTGAAATAAAAATTGATGCATAATTGTTATCAAAAATTCATTATGTAGATATAATACAATTTATGTTGATAGATATAAACACTAGTTTTATTTAAAAAAGCTTTTTTATTTAAAACAACATATTACGTTTCAATAAATTTTACTAAAAAAAAATTCTACAACATTTCTTTTATGTTTTTTTATTTTTTCTTTGTACTACAGTATTTCTTTGCAAGTTTATTCTGTGTTGTTTTTTGATTTTAACATTTTTAGCCACAAGGTCCTTATTTACTTTTTTTATGTTTTTACTATAAACTGTGCTAAATTGTGTTCATTCTAATGAATATTTTTGCATTATTGATTTTGTTCTGCAAATTTATATTTTCAAAATTTATTTGGTGATAATATTTCTTGTTAATCTTTTTGTTTAAATGGACCGGGTTAAAAAAATCAAAGAAGTGTATTTGTTTTTTTGTGTCATTTCTTTATAAATATAAGAGTGGAGAAGAAAAAATTTTTTCAATTTCAAATAAGCGAGCGAGAATGCTGTCAATATGCCTAAAAACATTTCTCAGGTAAATATTATAAGTAGGTGGTTTAACCAGCTTTCCATCTCGGGTCGAAGGTCACTGGACGGTCAAAACATAAAAAATTTTATAACTCAAGTTTCAATAAAGGTGGAGAGCTAGAAGCGCAATAGCATTGTTTTTATTTATTTTAAATAAAGGTTTTTCATAAAGTCAGTAGTTTTTTATTTGGAAAAACAAAACAATTTTTTGTTCTTTTTAGGTTTGAGCGATGCAGCACCAAATTTCTTAAATGCACTTTAAAACAAAAAAGTGATGTTGTTTAAATTATGTCATCAATGTTCCAACCCAGAAAGAAAATAAAATTGTGGATCTAACACCAAATTCAAACATAACAGCTAGCAAATTCGAGGGGAATTTTTTTAATGATGTTAAATTGCTAATGTTAGCCCTTATCTTAGTTCAGTCTTTATATTACCCTCAATCTTAGCCCTTTGGCGTAGTACAGACGGTCGATTTTGAGCAATTCTATCATTATGCTAGTATTATATGGGAGATCACATATACGGTAACTATTGTAAGCCTACTGATTTGTGCAAAACCATCAATAATTTTATTATTCAAATTTAAGAATTTTTCATTTCTGATTGGCTTGAAATTTTCTATTTTCCGTTTTGACGCATTTCCACATAATTTTTTTCCATTGTTTAATAATACATCGGAAACGGTACTTACTTCTTCTGTATTACTAATAATATGTTGTAGAGGCAGCTACGAATAATGTGAAAATCAAATGAACCACTTGAATGGACTGCCAGGAATCTTGTTTAGATTATTATGACACTATTTAATGCACATTATCATTATAGTCGATTCATCCCTCCCGATAACATAAAAGTAGTTTTCGTAAAAATAAGTTTCCTAGATTTTTTTCATATATAGATGCTGGAATATCCACACCCTTGCCAATTCTGGGGAAAGATAAGATAAATTGTTTACAAACACCTTAGATGTGATTTCAAAATTTGCAACATTGCAATTTCTCCATCTATTCATTCAACATTCAACATTATTTATCAAATCAAATCGTTTCTTCTTTTTTTTATTCAAAGCATTCCTATGTTTCTGTCTATCTCTCTTTTTTGAGTATGTTCGGGTCAATTATGTAAATTCCACCTGTCTCTCCACTAAACTCATGTCCTTTAAGAGCACTTCTGGAAAGAAAACACTATCTCTATTACTAATATTAAAGCAGTCACAACACAGAGTTACGTTTTTGTAAGATTGTTTGTTTTGAGTAAAGTAAAGTTTTAGAATTTTTGAGCCAATGATCAAATTTTTTAATAATCTGTAATAGATTGTTGTTGGTTTACTTACATTTGCAAGTTTTTCTATTGTTGCTAAACTGTTTTTGAAAGGAATATCTACAGAAGTATATTTCTCCAGCATTATGGCAAAAAGTATTGAAAAATTTTTTAGAATGATCCAACATGCAATCTTATAATCTAATTAAAATGTTTCTCCACGTTATATCTTGCTTTCTATGATATATTTCTGAGCTGGTAAATGGTAATTTATGTTTTTGGTCTTTCTAACAAACACGTGTTACACACTGGCTTCATGCGAAACTTTTTCAGCTAAAATTACATAACCTCTAGTGCTTTCAGTACGTATTTGTTCATCTATCATTTACAACAACTTGTTGCAGAATTGCATTTTCGTTAAACGTGAAACATGTGGTCTAAAGGCTTATGTTCCCGAAAAGTTTTCTAAAATATTTATAGCCCACAAACAGGATCCATATCCACAAGACACTGTATTTGCTGTTCAAATACACGAATTAGATTTCAAATTGCTCGCAGAAAATTAATTTGACAATATGAGCCAAATCAAATTTTTTCTTTAGATGCACTTAAAAGCTATTGGTGGTGAATCGTCCATATAAACCTCCAAAAAACATTTTTTGAAAAAAAAATTACTAATTTTGTAAAAAAAATTTTAATTAGCAAAGATAGTTCTAAGACCAAAACCAACTTTCTAGCTTAATTGGTTGTTGAGTTATAGCATTTTTACGTATTTTGACAGCTCGGTAACCTTTGACCAGAGAAAGGGGACTGATTTATGACACCAACTTAAAAAAAATTTTTGCGAAGTATACTTTTAGGCCTATTGAAAACATTCTAAACCACCTATTTAAATTTTAAAAAAGTTTTTTCACTCCACTCTAATAAATAAATATACAAGTACTGTAAAATTATATAGGTATACTGTACATGGTATTGCAGGATTATCGAATAAGAGTCAACTCCTGGATATTGAATGAGAGTCACCTACGCTCGAGGCGCAAAGGTGAAACTGAGGCCAAAAATTTTTAAATTTAATAAAATTTTTGCGCGGGTTTTATTAATTTGTTGCTGTAAATTTTTTATTAAACTCTTTTCTGACAGTCTTACCACTTTTATTTAATAAAGTAAAAATTAATTGTTTTTTGTAATCGTTAATAAAAATTTTATAAATTAATTAAATTGTTTAAACTTATAATGTGCTGCTGTCGTTTATAACTTTTTTAAACAATAAATGTTTTCTTTCCGAAGGAATTTGGAGTCTCTCTAGTTTTTTAATGGCAAAACAATAGTTCCTAACTTTTCTTAAATGCTTTACTCTTTCTTTTATAAAACAAGATTACTTCAAAACCCTATTTGGATAATTTAATTTTTGGACTTTCTAATCGAATTCAAAATTCAATTTGCTATTGACGTTAGCAAAGTACGTTAGAGAATAAGTTAAAAAGGCAGTTATAGCTTTTGCAACTGATTTACTCCAAAGAATAAAGAAATTTACCTTCTGGATTTAATTCATCGGAGATTTTTAAAAATCATGATGTATAAGCACCTGGAGCGGCAGAAACTTAAATGGTTTTGACTGATTGCACTTGATTCTGGCTAAATGCAATTACTGCCAACTTCTGATTAGGGAAGTACAATAGGTAGAGTACTAAGCAATAAATAAGCGGCCTCAGTTTTGTTGTATCTGATCTAACCAATCAAAAACAACAGTTTTTTGAGAATGCTTGTAATCCAAAAGGCGAGCGTTTACTTTTCCAAGTAAACTTGGTTTGTTCTGCTTGGTAAGAGCTTTCATCATAGATTGCAATTTGAAACCCAGCTGTTTTTTATTTGTAACCATGTTAATAAACCATACTTGCAATAAAGCAAACTATAAATTTTTTTACTTTTTATCCTCTTTAACAAATTTAGTTCTTTTCAATCAAAATTTATCAAAATATTTAAAACGTAGTCAATCAATATTTTTGACTCTTTCTGATGCAGGATATTTTTAAACTTACAAAGAATTATTTGCATCAACGGCTTTATTGGTTTCCTTTATGTACAAAACACTATTGCATACTTAAACATATTACAAGGATCTTTTTTTATTAACCATAAGTTGGCCCCGCAGCACTTTGTTTTACTGTGATAACCTCTTTTTTTAGGTAAATCGCTATTTTTAAACAATTATGTGTATCGAATCTTTTTCATAGAATATTATTTAAAAAAAATAGCCTAATGCTTTAAAGTTTTTTTCAGGTTTATTTTTTTTCAAGGTTGTTATAAAAGTGATTTTGTTTTTTACCCTATTTGGTACCGTAATTCGCAATTAAGGATAATGTAAAAAACATGGCTGCCATTGCCGTTTGTTATTCAAAGCGTGAGAAAATAACTTATTTTCTATTTTTTGCAGGTGTCTTTTTAAAATTTTTTTTATTGTCAACAACTAAAAGTAATCTGTGTGGCTCTTTCACTTATTTTTAACTGAATACAGTAAAGTTTCGAAAACTGTCAGAAGTGTACTTTTGTTGGGCAATAAAAAAGTGTTTATATGATAGAGAAATTAACTCATCTTGATCAATGGTTAGTGATTATTGCATTATGATTGTTGTTTTTTCATCATAATAGTTTAACTGGGTGATAGGGGACCTGTTACTTTGATCCCCATTTAGAGCTCACGGATGTTTCTGCAAACATTTTTATAGACTTCTACAAAACTACGCAGAAGTTTTTAAGTTTTGAAATTTCGTAATCTGGAGTAAAAGTAATAAGTATTTGATACAGTTTGTTTACTTGTTAAAATTTTGAGCTCATGTTACATAGTCTTGTTGCTAAATTGATATCTATTCTTATAGGCATGTATGAACTACAAATAGCAGTTTTTAGAAACTTTGGTCCTATATGTTGCTCATATCGTTCTATGCTTTTTAGGAGAGATACATAAGCTTTAAATATAATTTAGGTACGGATACAAAACCTAGATTAAGTGTCCTTATATGACCTCTTCGCATATGAAATAGTTATTTATAATTTTAGTTTTGAATATTGTAGGAAGATTGCGAGATAAAGAGGTTTTTATAAAAAAATTTATTTTTTTCAGAAACTGACTCAACAAAAGGCATCGGCCATGAAGGAGATATTTGAAATAATACATGTAAATGACGACAATTTCCTAGCTGGTGATGTTGATAAATTGGATGATTCGATTATTGATATTGTAGACTTCCTCCAGATACTGTTGAAAACCTTTTAGACTGTAAAGTGCTTATGACAATAATATGGACGATGAAGTACCAACAGATGTTCCAGGACATGTAGAAATCCATCATGCAACAAGAAACGAAAAACCTAATGAGTTAGATTATGCTGGGCCCTCCAAAATTTCAAATTTTGAGTTTGTTGAAGCACCACCTGCTAAAAAAAGAATTCTATCCTTGGTTTTATCTTGAAAAAAGAAAAAGCCACAACTTACAAAAGTATATGTAGACTCTGATATTGTAGAGGCAAGTAAAAGCCACCTTATCAAAGAGCTGCGAGATAAAACTCCTGTGAACTGCTTTAAAATCTTCCTTGATGACAAAATTGTCATACACATTGGGCAAAGAACTGTCACATACTCCAAGCAAAAAAATAACCATAAATTTTAGCTGTCAAATGACTGTATACGAAAATGTTTTGGAATTTTGCTGTTCACTGCGTATCATTTTTTCCACAAAAGAAACTATACCGCAACGAAGACAACAATATGGATATAAGCTGCGTAAAAAGATGCATAAGTCGCAATAGATATCTTAAAATCAAGCGATATGTGCTTGTCGATCACAAGTCTGGGACAGGAGACCCCAGCAGAAAAACGAGACAAGCTATTCAAAGTAAGACTATTGACGGATTAGCTAAATAGAAACGTTTTGAGATTATGTGTCTTCTCAGAAAGAGTAAGTATCGACAAACAAATAATCCGATATTATAGACATCATTATTTCAAGCAATTTATAAAAGGAAAAGGAATTCAATTGGTTCAAGTAATGGACAATCTGCTGGTCTAGAACCTGATATCGCAACCAAATGCAAGTCTGCAAAAGGCAAAGGCAAAGATAGGGAAGAAGATGAGCATGCACCTTGACTTGGGGTACATGTTGTCTTGAAAATGATGAAAGTTTTAGAAACTCCTCAGGCTCACTAAGATTATTTTGAAAATTTTTTTACCGGGTTTACTTTGTTGAGATATCTCAACGAAGTTAATGTCAGAGCAACGGGAACTGTTTAAACCAACAAAATGAATAGATTGAAGAAAAAAATTGATTAAAGAAGACAATTCGATTGAAGAAGACGATTGAAGAAGACAAACAGCTGAAGAAAAGAGACAGGGGCAGCTACGATTATTGATTTGATTTGCAAAATAAAATTGTGGCCGTTACTTGGCATGACAGCAACTGTGTCAAGCTTCTATCCAACCATGATGTTGCAAGTGAAACGATTAAGTCGGGCTCACAAAAAATGCATCCAAGTGCCACATCCAAAACTTATTGAAGAGTGTAATAGAAACATGGGAGGCGTGGACAAGATACTGTAGACTGGAATGTCCAAAAATATAGAATCAGAGTGAGGAAAAAAGTGGTATTTTTACCTCATTGCAAATCCTGTTGATGTGCTTCTGGTCAATGGCCATGCACTGTACTGCCTTAAAAATTGTACCATTCCCTTGCTGGGCAACAAAATAACAATTCTAAGAGGATATCTTTCCACTTCATCTCCCTATCCCGACCCAAAATACAATGGGAGAATGTCGCTTGCTGGAGCCTAAGCAGTGGTGTTCCACTTGACGTGAGAGCTGTTGGGAGCCATTACAAAGAAAAACAGAAAGGGGGGAAGCAAAAAAAAATGGGCAGTTTGTGAACGAAATGCATGAAAACAATGCTGTGTTTCAACGTTGGTCTACATGTAGAATGCTTTCAAAAATGGTAACCCAAGTAGATAGAATGTGCCGCGATCCCCATTTGGGTATCAAAATGAAATGATGATCTATTGCAAAAATAAAATCACCATTAAAAAAGTTTTTGTTTTTCTGTTTCTTCTAGTAGAACATTACATAAACCAAGCCAAAAAACGTAAAAAAAATCTGATACTTAATCGATTAAAGTAGAAAGAGAGATTAGTTTTAATGTGAATTTTTAAATATACATTGTGCACAAAGTTCAAAAAATGTTGCAATATACCCCAAAACAAAAAATCGTAACGAAAAAGAGAAAGTGTATAACAAAAGCGTCCAAACTGTGCCCCGCCAGTTTTATTTGGTCCTTGCAAAAATTTTGAGTGGCCCGGGCGATATTTTTCAAAATGACGCAAACGAAATAAAGCAATGGCGTTTTTAAAATAACTATTATGCAAGTTAAAGACCAAAAAATAGTTTTCGCTTAAGTTTGAAGGCAAAAAATTGTTTTGTGTAAAACAAAGACCAAAAAACTGCTTTTAGGGAGATAAAAACTAAAAAAGACCTTTTTTAGCCTTTATCTGTAAAATTTGGCTCGGTGTTTTAATTTGCTTGGCACTCTACAATAAGCCAGGATGAGCCTCCGGTCAAAACCGTTGGACGGCCATGATGTAGGAAAGACAACGTAAATTGCAATTATTATTAAAGCCATTTTACGCACAATTAATTGTAACTAATTGTCGCGCCTTAAAAGAGTATAAGTTTAAACATACAATGTGCTAAAAATATATATATTTTATTACTTTTAACCATTTTCCCTTTTGAACATAAAAAAATGTATATTGAAAAAAGTGCATATGTAGCTTTAGTAATGTTATTTTTGCTCAAACCTAAAAAAATATTGAATTTTAATAAACTTTATAAGCCTTGCCCTAAAGAGGGTTAAATATATATTAACCTACCTAAACAATCAGATGAGTTTGATGGATTAATTTGGTATCCAGGAAAACAAGCACATCTTCTGGTAGGTCCATCTATACATCTTTGATCACATCTTAATGGGTTTCCAATACAGCCTGAAAATACAGAAGTAAAAGCTTTGATTTTTATATGTGATATGCTTTGTTTACGAAAGAAAACTTTTTTTTACGGTTCAGTAATACAAAAGCATTTAATGTTTGGATTTTTTGCATGACTTTTGTTTGATTATTCCTGTTGTTTCAGTAGTTGGCCTCAGAAAAGCATACATATTTTATTTTAAAGATTTTTAGACAAACTAATTTTTGTTGTAACTAGTATTTCTACTAAACTATTATGAATACGTACCTTGAGGATGAACAAAACGAAAAGCAATCGCCAAAACAAATAATGTCAATGGAAATCTAAAAAAATGAAGTTATAAAAAAACTTTTAATTTGTTTTTTTTTCAAAATGGAAACAAAATTTTATATTTTTTTCTAATCTCTAATTATTTGTCTATTCTTGGAGGCTTGCAATTTTAATGGCGGGAACTAAACTGCAAAATTGGCCTTGTTTATTGTCTTACAAATTGGATGGATTGCAAAACTGGTCAATTGTTGATGAAGTAATTTGGTAGTGCACAAAAAAACTACTAATTCTCTGAGAATTTACAAAACATCTTTTACTGAATATAAACCTTGTCCTTAGTTAACAACAAAAATTGTTGACCACCACTGCGATTTGAACGGCCAACCAACTGATAATTTTTGGATAAAAAAAAAGCAACAATTGGAAAATATCATCTCTTCTTTATTTATTGTGCAGAATCTTACCAGCTCTTGTAATTCTGTTGTATCCTAATATAAAGACACTAATATAAAGACGCTTTTTAAGTGTTGACGAACTTAGCAAACAATTTTAAATATGAGTTACATCACAAAAAAACAACTTTCAATAGGGTTTGTAATATTGTGTTACTTAGAAAGCAGGCAAAGATAGTTGATGGTTGCCAAGTTCAAAACCTCCTCCATTGTCCATTGAGTGCAACATAATGACAAGTTTAGGAGTCGAACCTAGGCCATGTCGATTGTAGTCGTTATTAATATGGTGTCTCACCCACTCGGCTATTAACATCGTTGAGAAGAAGTGGGAGAGTAAGCCCGGATGGCTAAGTGGCAGGCCGCAAAGTAAACTCTGACCTTTCAAGTGTTATAAACGGATGATTGCAGTTTGTTTTAATTTTATTTGCTTTCAAATGATGAATAATTTTTAAACTTCAATTAAAAATGAGAATTTTATAAATGAGACTTATACTGTACATTATAGTGTTTTAGATTTTTTAGTAAGTTACATTTTTTAATTATCATAGTCATAGTTGCATGTTTTTGTTCATTGAAATGAATGCACATCTACATAAAATGACCCAAACATTTTTTATTACAAATGTGAAAAGTTTTCTTGATTTAATCTTTGTAAAGCAATGCTACATTGAAGCATGTTTACAAATTGTATTTTGGTATACTATTAGGCGAACTAGAAAAATCATGAATTCTTTATATTTGTTGTTCTTTTCTGTTACCATCTATTGAAACAATGTACATGTAATACCAAATATCAGATGCGAAAAGGAAACTCTGTGACTGAAGCATTTTGAGACATTCACTCAGTATTTGGAAAAGAATCTTGAATAAAGTAACTTTCAGAAGATGGTTTGCAAAATTCAGAAGTGTAGATTTCAGATCATGAAGATTTAATAGGACGTCCAGTTAAATTTAATGATAAACTTCCTGTGGCATCACCTGAAGAAAGTAATTTATTATCAGTAAAAAATTGGTAGTAAAATTTAATTCAAACCAAAGAACTGCTTGTCGTCATTTTTAACAACTTGCAAAGGTTCCTAAACTGGGAAAATGAGTGCCAGTTTTAGAAAATAGAAAAGAAGGGATATTTTATAAAAATAATGCATGACCCAATTGCAAAAATGAAATCACAGAAGATCGACGAGCTTTATTGAGAGAAAATTCCACATCCCAATTTTCTTCTTCAGACTACCATTTATTTTGTAGTTCAAAATAATGATTTGAAGGAAATAATTTTCTAAAGCCAGGAAAGGGTCGAATGCAGAGTTTTTCGCTCCCAAATAAAAGAGTTTTACAATAATGGGTTTAATAAGCTTGTAAATAAATTGAAAGAAGTAATAGATAACACTACGTAACACAATTTTTGTTTGGCTACTTTTTTTAGCGCCCCTTTATGTATTTTTGGGTGCTGAATTCAAAAATCCAGGTAGTTTTTTCATAACATCATTACTTTTTGAGATATTTAAACTTTTTTTGATCCGACGTAGCTGTAGTTAGCGAATTGTGTTCGATTCTTGCAGTAAATTATATCTGCATATCAAGATTTTGCTCAGTTTATTATATGCAAAAATTAGCTATAAAACGTTTATAAAAAAGAAGGTTCAAATAAACACAGATTTTTTAAATAGTAAGAGTCAATCAAAAATGCACTGTTGAGCGAGCTTTTCTTTTATAACCGCTATTATCTTGCCTTACCAAAAACGAAATGTAGTCTCCCATCTTTGCACTGTCCCACCGGCCTTTATGTCGTTTTTCCTTGGGCTCAATATCCTGGTGAAATCTCTCACCACGCTCCTCACTAAAGTCACCAAGATTTTCTTGAAAAAAGTCTAGATGGAAGCATAAGAAATGCAGTTTTACAGACATGCGACAACCCATGTTTTGGTAACTTTTGATAAGTTTTTTCACTAACTCTTTGTAATTTTGGTTCTTTTTATTTTCCAAAAATCCATTAACTACACCTCGAAATGCTTGCCACGCTTTCTTTTCTATTTCATTCATTTTTGTTTCCAAGCTTTCAGACTTTAACACTGTGCTTATCTGGGGACCAATAAATATTCCTCCTTTTATTTTGGCATCTGATAGTCTGGGAAACATTAAACAGATTTCTTGAAAAACTTCTTCAAAATCCAAAGCTTTAATGAACTGTTTTACTAGACCTAATTTGATATAAAGAGGTGGCAGTAAAACCTTTTCTCGGCTTACAAGAGGCTCCCTGATGACATTGTACATTCCTGGTGTTAGTTTTTTCCGTGTCGGCTAATGCATTTTTTTATAGTGCTCACCGTCAGCTCTACTATTTCACAAGCACAAAAAGCAAGAGTATTTTGTGTATCCACTCTGCAGACCCAGCAAAACTCCTAGTATTTTGAAGTCACCGCAAACATACCACTTAAAAAAACGGAAATTATCATATCTTGAAAACGATTGATGATAGAAAAAAACTGATAGCATTTTTGGAATCAGCGCTTTAAAATCATACAGACATATCTAAAAAATTTAGCCAAACAAATTTTTTTAAAAATTTTGTTACGTAGTGTAATCAGGAAAATTACATTAACGATTAAATTTCAAGTATGTGTAACATTCGATCACTTGATTTTTCTTTAAAATTTGGACAGATCTTATGGAATGATTTTACATATTGACATTTTAAAATTACTGACATAGAACCGAAAAATGTTTTATGTGGTTTCAAACATCTAAAAACAGAAAACAAATTTCGCAAACGTAATCAAAAACAAAACAATTGAAAACATAAAAATTCAACACAACTTTTATATGTGTAATTGTAAAATATTACTTGACAATGCCTGATACTCTTTTAGTTGAAATGATTTTGTAAAAGAGATTTAGTGGAAAAAATTGTCTAACGCTCCCATTTAAAAAATATATTAATTAAATTTGTGCGTTTTAGTTGATTTTTAATTAACAAATGCATTCGAAGTGTTTTTCAGCATCCGTAATGGAGTAAAACTTTTTCATTTGTTGACTTTAACCCCACTTTTAATGATAATATATACCAACTATGAGCTTTTGTTAAACCTTGTGAACAGCGTTGATAAAAGCTATCGTAAAATTTTTTCTGTTTCATTCAAAACACGAAGCGGATTTATCATTATCGATATTTAAAAATAACAATTATGGACGGAAAAATTGCTTAATTTGATTTATAAATATGTAAAAAAAGCTTTTTTTAAGATGTCATAAAGAAAACAAGTGAAAACATTAAAAATCTAATAGAGCTTTTATTTGTAAAAAAAACCTCTTGGCAATACTTTTTGTATAAATAAATTGACTTTTGCCAAAAAAACATTTATAAGAACTATTGTTGTACTGCTGTATTTGCCGTTGCGTTGTTTGATGAAAAAATAAATAACAAATATGACTTAATAGTGGATATATGTGCGATAAGGTAATTAGTACCATCATAGTTTATGCACCAACAGCATTACTAACCTGAAGAAACACATCATAGAAATTTTTTGAAAGTTCAACAAAATGCTTTTGACATCAGATTTCTTACGTTAACAATCTGAAAAAAAAATTGATTGATCTTTTTTTTTATTTAATTTTTTTCTTGTTTGCTCAAATATTTCAAATAAAAAATTCATCAATGTGTTAGCTTTTTTATGAAATTAAAAAAAAGTAAAAAGTGAATCTTTCAATAATTTCTAATAAAACTATGATTGAAAGCAAGCTGTAAGCACTTTCTATAAAAAAAATATTTTTTTACAATAAAACTTAATTTTCAAGGCAAAGGTGTTCAATTTTTGAGAGAAGCTGTTTTGAAATGCTTTTATAAAAGTAGACCTTGTAGCAACACAACAACCGTTCATGTTTGAAATTAAACTTTGAACAGCACGTTTCCATATATTGTAATTCTTTTTCACATGCTAACGAAGAAGACGATATACTTTACCGTCTTGACGATTGACATTATAACGATATCAGCCTTCTAGTGACAACTTGACGTGACAACCTTTAATTTTTTTGTCATTGCCATTTTTTCTTTAAAAAGTGATAGTAAAGAGTAAAAGTTTGTTGGCCAAAAGAATCAAAAATTTATTTTTTGTTAAACTTTATGTACGTATTTGTGGCATATGTATGTAGTTAATTCAACTCTGCAAACAGAAAAAGTTTTATCTAACAAGCAGATTTTACAAATGTGGGACCCTTATTCTTACAAGTCATAGATGAGAAAGCTTTTAAATTGTTCAGAGTAAAGAACAGCAACTCCAACCCAAAGACTGGCTTCAATTTTTCAACACGCAGCCTCGCACTAAATTCGTACAATGTTGTCTTAACATTGAAAGTTGTTTAATAACAACTAGATCAGAATCTCTAAAACTCTTTCGGACGGACTTTTTTTAATTACGTAAATTTAAAAAAAACTTTTTACTTTTTTCTTGCAATAAAAACTATAATCATTAAAAGTAGTGAAATAATTGCATAACTTACAAAAATTAATTCGTACAATATTGTTTTAATATTATATGTTGTTTAATAATAACAAGGTCAAAATCTTTAAAAACTCTTTCGGATGGACTTCTTTTAAATTATTTAATTTTTTCCGACAACTTTATAATTTTTTTCTTATAATAAAAACTATAATCAATAAAACTCGTAAGATACTTTCACAACATCTCGCAAAAATTATTCCTAATATGATGTTTTAAAAAAACCTCCGAATATTTGCATCAAGATGGATTGTAATAAATTTGAACAAAAACCTACTTTATTATTTAACCGTCAGCATTGCTTTTTTCGATGTTTTTTTTCAATTTACCTCATAAGCAAGATAATACTGCCCTCTTGTTATTTAATAATACCTAATAGGACATTGCTTAACTTACAAGTAGTTTGCAAAAATTGAATACTTTTATCCGCTTCATTGTTATAAACGATTCGTTTAAAAAACAAAGTTTGTCTTCTTACACATTAAAGAAACAGAAAATAGCTTTGTTAAAAAAAACAAAAACCGGGAAAAAAGTTAATCTGAACCTCAATTGTTGGAGGTGGAGGCGGCCAAAAAATTTTTCCCTTATTTAGTTTGATCGACATGGCCTCGGCTTAACTCGCTTCCTTGTCATAACCCTCTGCTCCGCCGAAAATCACAATGCGTCGCTTGTTGCATAACTTTGCAAAAACCAATAAAACAAATAAGTCTCAACCTTACTGCAATATCTTTTTATTGTTGAAAACAGCGTAAAGAAATGGCTTGAGAGCTGCTAGATATTTAAACGTCTTTGCTGTCTTTTTTATTTAAGAAGAAACAATAATAGATGTTATGAGAATAATGAAAAAATGCTTTGATTTTAGCATTTAGAAATTATAATCAAAAACTAAATCATTTTGCCGATAAAAAAACGCTCTTCTTGTATTTTCATGTTCCTTGAAAAGCACTTAACATAATTTTCTTCTTTTTGGCGGTCTTGATGCGATGCTCTAAATTATAGTAATAATACTTTACAAATAACTAAGTGTCATATAAACTTTCCCCGGGACTTCCTTGTGTTGGCATCTCCGAAAACAGTTAAAGGGCTTTAGGACAACGGCTGTGGCCAACTGGCCATGGCCAACTAGCAGCAACCTAACTAACCTAACCCTAATTTAATTAGCTAGTTAAATGTGTTCAGTTGGCTAAGGCCAATTGTCTTTCTTCCCAGTTGGGATTAGTCGTTTGAGAGTTGCTCTAAATTTAATACACTGAACTTGCAATTTGACCTTGAAAAAAATATTATAGAAAGCAGTTTTTTAATCAAGCATAATCAACACGTTGTTTAGTCCCGAATTACTTAAAAAAAAAACAATGAAAAAGTAAAACTAAAGCTAAAAAAATTTCAAAAGCTAAACGTTTCTGACTTGCAATTTGAGATAGCACTTATTCTGACAAAAAGCCTGAAAATCTTTGTGCTACATTGATGATAGTAGAATTGATAATTCAGTTCCAGGGCGATGTCTATTCTTGATAAAAATGTTTAATATGTTTCATGTTATTTAAGCCCTTGTCATAATCTAGCAGCCTTTTCTTAATTAATCCTTGGTATTGCCACTCTTTAAAACTTAAACTGAACCATGGAAAAGTAATACCAGCAATTGAAAAGCTAAACGAATATCAATCCTCAAAACTAATTATTCTACGAGGTATATACAGCATACATTAGATTTTTAAGAAAGCTTTCTAGTTTTTCTTTTTCTCAAACAGTAACGCTTAATTAATAAATGAAAAAACAGCGCAACTTCACTTTGGTAAAGTTTTTATTTTTTATATTTAAAGCTTTATTTTATATTTAATTTTGTTTATTTCGCTTCTTAGAAATGCAGTATTAGCGATTAGGTTCTTGCTTTTTGAAAATTAAATGTAATCATATTTATTTTAAATTGCTCTGGTCATTAAAAAAAATCATAAAAATAATAGAAATAATTTTAGTAAATAAAAGTACTAGAATTATATCATAGAGCAAGAAAAATATTTTTTGTTCTCTCCCTTAACACTAAAAGATATTTTGATAGCATAGTCAGCATACAATAGTTATATCTGTTTCGTAAAACCCGAAAGAAACAAGAGGTTATCAAAAGATCAAATCCATACAATTGCGCTAACAAATATCCGGTTTCCGTTCCAACAAAAATTCTGCTGTAGTGATTGTTCAAATGGTGTGTAAGAACTGTGGAACAGCCAATGCAGAGCTGGAGAACCGCTAATTGTTAATTTTATTAAATTACGATACCGTCAACTCAATGCCTCTCCTGCTTTTTTTATGAAGTAAACAAGTAAATGTTAAACGTACAAAGACATGTCTGCCAATGTAAAAACGGCAACTTGAAACCTTTGATCAAAATATAAAGATTACAGAGAAATTAAAATTTATTTCCAAGCAATTTAACTTGATGTTATTTCCATTCACCAAGAAGAAGTAAACTCTGTCTGTGTTGTCACTACAAAGAGACTTGTGGAGACCGTGTCTTTCACTTTTTGCACGAATACACCTTCGATTTTTGTAAGTTTTTGTACTAGCCAAGAGAACAGATAACTTATTATCATCTATGCTTTTGTACTGTAGCTTATTTCATTTAATTTTTTCACGGTCATTACCTAAAATCGCTTGACTTTTTTAACGCCACTTAAAAACTATCTTCTTGGTGTCTAATTAATATCTGTTTTCAATTTCATGTTTATATCTTTTATAGATTTTTAGATACAAATATGTTCCAGTGTGCAAACATTTATCAAATATGTTATTTTTTTTTAATGTTGAAAATTGTTGAAATACATAAGTGTTTTTTATCATTTTTATATGTACGAGGGTTATTCAATAAATAAGGTGAATTTTTTAGTATAAGGACTTATAATTCAGATAGAAGCTTAATTTTTTTTTCAACATAGTCTCCCATCAATTTCACACATTTTTTCCATTTGTGCAGAAGCTTCCGTATTCCTTCAGCATAAAAATCTTTAGACTGATGTCTCAGCCATTCGCTCACAACACTCTTGACTTCATCGTCACTTTCAAACTTTGTGCCTCTCGTGAACTCTTTCAAGGGACCAAACAGGTGAAAGTCTGAAGGGGCAAGGTCTGGGCTGTAAGAAGGATGAGGGAGCAGTTCCCAGCCCAGGTTGTTGATGGTCTGCACCGTTTGGACTGCTGTGTGAGGCCTTGCATTGTCATAATGCATAATGTCTCCTTTCGACTGATGACCCCTGCGTTTGTTCTTTATGTCTTTTTCGACCTGTTTTAGCAGTTCAACATGGATCGCTCAACATGGACCTCAACACTTCTCCGTCCTTCTGTAAACAATTTAGCCCACTTGTAAATATTTTTTTTGCTGAAACATGTAGCACCATACACAGTTGACATTTTCCTATGAATTTCCACAGCTTTGCACCCTTTTGCAACTAGAAACTTGATCTGACCGCTGTTCAATCCTGGAGCATGCTTCTTTATCTGATATTTTTGTTTATTACCAAAACTCTTAAACTTTTTATTTTAATCTGCAAAAGAAATTTCATCCATGTGAATAAGAAGTAAAACAAAAAAAAAATTAAGCTTCTATCTGAATTATAAGTTCTTATACTAAAAAATTTACCTTATTTGTTGAATGTCCCTCGTATCTGCCTATTTAAGATTATTGGTAACTTAAGTGAAAATTTAATTTTATCAAGTAATTTAAGACAATCAAATTTGGTAATGTTATGAGATGTTATTAATCTATTTAAAAACAAATCATTTTGAAATAAAGAAATACCTTTCAACGTAGAAACAATTTTTGCAAAATTTACCATTTCTTTCATGCAAAGCTAAAAGCAAGCTAATCTCAACTGATCGTCTAACCTAATCATCTACTTTGCCATCTAACCTGGTGTAACTGAACTTTGATTGAATTCATCGCAATATTCAACTTTTTTAATTAATTTGATTTATCTGATTTGTCTTTTTTTAACTATCTATTAACCCTATTTAGACTGGACGTTTTAGAAATTTCGCACGACTTAAAGGGGGGAGCGGAAACTGTCTGCACTCTTGGCTTGCTTATATCTCGACAATTACAAGTTTTAGAAAGATCATTCAAGTTTATATAAAAAGAAAATTTTATACTCTTTTGTTATAGATACTTAAATGTAGCAATAAAATAATATTTTGGATTAAAAAAGCAAGTTTTTGAAGAGTAGATAATTTTTGTAAATTGCCAGAAAACGAGCAAACGATTTGAGAAAGTAAAGGAATTCTTCGATTTGTTGAACGTGATTAATCGCAAGATTACGAGTAAGATTCTTTTGCAGTTAAAACCCGTTTCCACTACGAGCGTGGAAAAAAGCATTCTTTGTTTGTTTTATTGATTTTTTTTGCGCTCGCTTCAATTTTAACCGCTCGCTTTAATCGAAGATCAATAAAAGAGAGAAAGAATGCTCTTTTCCACGCTCGTAGTGGAAACGGGCCTTTAGAATTCGCTTAGGGATTCTTTTACTACAGTTTGCAGAAAAACAAACTTTATTTCAACAAAATCTAATTTGATTATACAACGCTACGATCTTTGCAACTTATCAAACATTTTTCAAAATTGACTCGACTTTTTAAACAATTTTTGCAATGAACCTTTTCATAAAAAAAAAAAATACAAGTTCTTTTATAAAGAAAAATAAAACTTTAAGTGTTACATCCCAGTTTTTTTTAATTATTTCCAAATGTTTAAAGTTAAAAATGTTTAGTTAAGGTTGATAACTTTGATCAAATTATTTTTGCTTTTGCAAGTATTTTTTTCTTTTTTAGTAGGTTAGTCTAGCCTACATAGTAGAATATTTTATAATCGAACCTTGCCAATGCTCAGGCGTATATATTTTTATTTTATATTTACGGTATATTAAACTTATTACATTTTGGCAGAGCAGGGCTTCCCAACGCGAGACCCGCAAAATCTTTTGTTGAAGCCTGCCATAAAATTTTAATCAGATAATAGATCAAATTAATGCAGTGCTTTGAACGAATCCAATGACGCGCAGAAAACTAGGAATACATTACATATTTTGTCTCAGTAGAGTTTTTTGCTTTATTTAGGAATGAAACACAGATAAATCAAACTGGCGACCTGTTTTCTTTGCTTTTCAATTAAAATTGTGGATGGCAATCTTGTTATCAAGAGGGTTAACTCAAAAATAACATTTTAAAATAAAGACAAATAAAAAAGATACTTTGATTTCTGCATCGATTGCGGCCCGCATTAAACTTGTCCGACAAATTTTGACCCATAATTGGTAAAAAGTTAAGCGTCCCAGCGTCAGGTATAGAACAATCTAACATTTTTAAAACAATTACTATCATAAAAATAAACTTTTACCTTGAGTAATTCACGATTTATTATTTCCTTATAACTTAAGGCATCGACGTTTTTTCTATAAAAATTCAATTTATAGTACGAATTTTAACATTTGATTGAAAAAATAAAGCATCGGTACAACCAATAAATGATATTGCATTCAATCATAACACAATTCATATTCTATTGAGATGTTTTTTGACCTTGTTTATGTAAATATTTGAAACACTGTTTCAAACATTTACATGATCTCTGCAGTACAATCCAAAAGTAGGACAAAAACCCTTTGATATGGCTAAAAATCAGTTTTCTTTAATTCAAGCAATCTATGACAAATATTTCTTAAAATTTCACTTTTAAGATGATTCTGTGTGTATTTCAAGTTTTTTTGTCAGTTTCATTTCACTTTCAGCGCAACACTGAAAAGTAGACTATTCTATTTAAAGTTATTTTTAACATAAATTTACAGTGAGGAAAAATAAACACACAAATATCTAGATGTTGTACTGTAAAGAATGTAACATATAAAAATGAAATAGTTATTTAGACCAAGTAATTTAAGCTAAATTTTAGTACCGATAGTTGATGTTGTAAAATACTTTCCACTTGCTGCAAAGTTCTTATTGCAAACAAACATATAAAAAAGGTTAAGCAAGGATCTTCAGGCATTGCTAAATATGATGTGTCATCTGCTTGAATAAAAAAAAGTCAAATAACCTCTGTTGGTGCGTTTTTCAGTAAAGTTCAATATTAGCCCGTAAAAATTTATGGCATTATTTTTTGTGTTGATTGTGATTTTTATCAATTGATTTCATTTCTGTAACCTCTTTTAATTCAATTAAGTTTGAGAAACGTTTCAAGAACACAACAGACATTGGACGTGTTTGTAAAGGTTGAATAACAGACCGATGCTGATGTATAAAAAATGATACAAGTAATTATATAACGTAAAAGTTCAAGCGCATAAGTAATTAACGATCTTTCTTCAATTTAATCAGAATAAAACCGGCTCATTGCTGCAAAATTGACTTGTCGCAATAGATAAAGTTGGGATGTAAATACACGAACCTTGGATGGACACGGTTTTCTATATTAACAATTATAAAACAGACATAAAAACAAATTTAAAAATTAAAACAACGCACAAACACTTATTACCTGAAATACGCTTCACAATCTCCAAACAAGAATGATGATTACGTTTGATTTAAAAATAACCACAAGGATCCGACTATTTATACTAAGATATCACGAGGAGAAAGGCGAGGCGAGAAAACAACTTTACATTATACGTAATGCAATAAAAAATAAAGTAACTTTTGGTTTACGAGATATTGGCAGGAAAAATTAACTTTCGATAATATCATGGTCGAAAACATTACGTAAGGCAAAAATAAAACAACTTTTGATCTAAGAGATATTGGCTGTAAAAGACAACTTTAGATGATGTGATTAGCAAAAACAATTGCATAAGGCAACAAAAATAAAGCAACGTTTGATTTAGAGATATTTGTTGGAAAATTAACTTTATTAAAAATCTAACCTCGACTAAAATCAAGTCTGCATTAACATTGATATTTAACCCCCTAGCTTAAAGCAATAATTTTTCACCACTTTTAACTTATTTTTTTCTATGCACATTAACAACATGATTAACCCTAAGAAAGTACCATGGGGTCTGTTGGATCCCGGCATAATTTGAAATCACTATATTTATTATAACTTTTTGCAAATTCTAAATTATTCTTGATGTAGTTTTCTATTAATGATCGTTGAAATTAAGCATGCTTTATAAACTTTTTAATTTTTTCTATTGGAGAATTATAGCAATTAAAGTCTCATAAATGCATGGTTCCAAATAGACAATGTCATATAATATTCTGTTTACTAATGTCATATAGCCTATATGTTTATTTTTCAAAAGTCGCTCGTGTTATAGATTACTGATTAAACATATTTTTAGCATTTAGTAACAATAAGAAAATAATTATAATTATTACAAACCCTTTACTTATCGGTTCTAAAAGAAAAAAACTCCTCTGAAAAGAGCATAAAAAATATTAAAGGATTTTTATGGTCTCACTATCAATAATTTTAAAGATTTAGCTTATGAAATCGAAACAGATGATGATTATTATGAAGTTTATACTGATGATAACAGTGAACAAGACACAGAAAACAAAAGAAAGTATCTCTTTCTATATATATACAGAAAAAGATGGCTTCTTTGGCAAGCTAACCATAAAAGATCTGGAAGAGCTTTTTTGCGCAACATTGTTTTGGAGAAACCAGACCAAAAAATGATGGATTTATATCACATTTTTCCCTAAGAACATTGACCTTTTTATCAATGACAGACTAATAACAATAATTATTACGTGGACAAATTAAAGCATCAGACAGATGAGGAATAGCGTGAAGAGCATTCAAGAATTCACATACGTATGATGAGATAAAAGCTTTTATAGGAACATTTGTCTTTTTAGGTTCAAGAAAAAATTTACCTCAATCAAGATCAAGTATTTGGGCATGAAACTGGCAAAACGTTGTGCTTAGCGGCTATGAATCAGAAAAAAATTACATTTTTTCTATACTGATAAAGATTTGATGATTATTCTACAAAAAATGAGAGAAAATTATGCAATAACTTGGCTCCCAAAAAAAAACTTTTTGACAAACTTGTAACTACCTGTGTAGAAAACTATAATCCTGGTCTTAACTCCACCATTGATAAATCTTTTTTGGGATTTAGATGAAGAACAGTTTCAAGCAATACATACCAAATAAACTAACTAAATATGGCATCAAAATATTTGTTTTAGCTGATAATCAATCATCATATTCCCTCAAATCAATATTATACACTGGAAAAGAAGCACACTTTCATCATAAAAACATAAATCTCCCTCTACCAACCAAAGTGGTTAGATTTAGCGGATTGTATTTCAAGGAAAAATACAACCAAAAACAATTATTACACAACTATTCCACTGGCAAAAGAATTGGAGAAGCAGGGATTAACGCCAGTAGGCACAATAAAAAAAACAAAAGATGCATACCTCGGTTGTTGTGCAAAATGCAACAGGCACTACTTACTACGGATTTAATCATAAAAATAACTTTAACTTGCTATCCACTATACCTAAAAAAGGCAAAAAAAGTAGTATTTCTATCCAGTGTACATTCTACAAACAGCATGCGTGATACAACAAGAAAAAAGACCGATGTTTACTACAAAAGACCAAAGGTGGAATTGACAGTCATGATCAGAAATGTTCCCTGTTTACTACAGTTGGAAAACAAATCGCTGGCTAGTGCGGATTTTTTGCAGAATTTTAGATGGTTTCATAGAAAATGCTTATGGTATTTTGGAAATGAATGATCTTAATTTTGGTGAAAAGAGAAATGATAAAAGACTAAACTTTACAAAAAAGGTTGCGAAATCACTTATCACTTCATATGCACAACGCAGATTTTAATAAATAAAAAACATCTAAAAAAATTAAGTTAGTTTTAGAAACTTTTGAATTAATAAATGCTCTAATGAAACAGTTGAAGAGCCAAGAATAAGTACAACAAGAAAAAATGTAGCATATTTCCCAGATCAGCTGATTGAAAGACAAAAACAGTTTGCAAAAATGTTTTTATATAGTAAAAATTATATAGTAAATATGTTATAGAAAAATTTTACCAAAACCAAAACTTGCATTTGTTAAGAGTGTCTTTTCGACCAAAAAAAGTGCCTTTTTTTAAACTTTGCCCTTTCCACTCAAAATTCTTCCGTTGCCCTGATTGCGGCATTTTTTCATTTTTTACTAGCCAGCCGCTACTGCTGATGTCTGTTGCAAACTCCATTGAGTGTAGTTTTTTAAAACAATTTTTTGTATAGTGACGACAATTACGATATAAACTGCTGCATTAAACTTGTATTCAAAAAAATTTTCTGAACTACAACTACATGTACTCATTGTTATTTAGGCTAACAAATTTTTAAGAAAAGTAAAACTAATAAATACTTAGAAGCATTGGAAAGCCATTTTGCAAGGGGGCGAAACTTAAACAAAAATGAACCTTATTTTGTAAAAAGGCTAAAATTAAAAACAAAATTGGTGCATTGAAAACAGCTGCGATGCCATATCATATCGCAGTTATTTTTAGAAAAACTTTGGTGATTACTTAAAAAAAATAGTAATCATTTCCAATAGAGAACAGGATCCCAACTTTTGCTCCAAATTTAAGCTGCAAATGAAACCCAAAATAAAAGCCTTTACTTTTAATCGATCTGACATTTTTTCAAATTTTCAAATACTTCTGTAACTTACCACCTGTACCTTTCCTTTGGGGAATTTAAAAGAGTGAAACGGGTAGGAGGTCCGTCTGCTATTTTTACCTCTCCTCACTTCGGACGCCCCTGTATATACTAATAACGAGAACGAGAATTAAGACAAAAATTAGCATGAACCTTCCTAAATTAAAAAAATAGGAGATAAAAAGTTTAATTTGCAAAGTTTTAGTGAGTTGAAACGATAAGTTGAATAATAAAAATCTATCGAGTTTGCAGCACTGACATAAAATATCAAAGCGCTTAGGCCTATAAAATCACAGTTTAACCCTTTAAAAATTGAATGTTTTTCAGATTAAAAAAATTCTTGTCACCGGGAGGCCTACTTAGCAAGTGGAAAAGATGAGGTGGCGGAAATCAAAGATCGTAGCTGAAGTGTGCCGCGAACTTCGAAAGATACCAATTATGTGCCGCGGCCAAAACAACAATATTTTTAGAATACAACTGATTTTAGAGACAAAAGCTAGAAATCTGAGTCCAATTTTGGGTGAAAACTGTTTCTTTTTTTCTTTTTAGTGATTTTGGAAACAAAATTTAATAAAAATGGTCTAAAGATGCCGGGATTTTTGCAAAATTTTAAAAAATGTTCCGCAATCGGAAAAAAGTTGAGAAAGACTGGGTTAGACCTTGCTTTGGATAAATGGTTTTACTAATTTCAAAACAAGACTAAAGCCAACTTCAAACAAATTCTCTTTCTACAGCTCCATGTGTTTATTTATTGCTAATACACTTGCTGCATTTATGCGACAAATATCAAGCAAATACGAAAATGCAAGTGTGGTCCATTTTCGAGACTTGGTTTTACTCAAATAGAAATAAATTTTTTCGACTACAGTGTCTGTACCTTCTTTCGTATAATCACATAATTTGTATAAAGCCGGTTTCTTCTTTTAATTTTTTGAAATTAAAAAAATTGAGTACATTGTTGATAAGATTGAAATGTTTTGCTTTTCTGTGGTTTTAGAGTTTACAATAAAAGAATGAAAGTTGATATTTTTTTTAGGTTTGTTCCAAAAAACTTTTTAGAAACCAATATCTCTAATACACACTTGCTTTATTTCGTTTGATATTTCTTTGCACTTAGCTTGAATAATTCTGTTGGTAGTAATTTTCCGTTCCAATAGCCATTATACCAAAGGTATTGAAGTGTATAATCGATTATAAGATCAACTTTTATAATAAAGCCAAATCAAGAGCTCGGAATTTTATCCGAATTTGTTAGAAAATTTTACACAAAAAGTAATGTAAACCTACAGTTACCTCTTTTTCAACATAAACAACTTCCTTTGAAAGTGAGTTTGAAAGCATTTTATTGCCTCGTAAAGTGTTTAAGTAAATATAGTTAATGAACCGTTTGATTTCAATTGGTTTGGTAAACAGTTTACAATTTGCCTTTTCTCGCTTTTGGCTGCTTTTTTCTCATGTTTTATGAAATAGTCAAAAAACTAGTGACTAGGTGTCAAAAAACTATTAATAACTTTAAAATTACTTAAGCGATTTTTTTAAAAATTGCACCAACTTTTAGATGAATAAAAATCAGGAAAAGTCATACAATTTGAAAAAATTCGTGCAAGTAGTTTTTGAGCAGCATATAGCATTTTAACCTTTATCGTGCCAACCATCAAATTTATTTTACGATTTAGTTTATATTTAAAATATAAGTTTATCATTGCCTAGAGACTATATATATCAATTTTCAAGTTTGTGCCACATCAACTTTTCATTTTATTGTATGTTCCATATAAGGAACAATGGAGGATTACTGCTAAACAATATTAAAATTCTCAAAATTTATTCCTTTACAAACTGATACGTACACACTTGTAAAATACATGAAAGAAGTATATTTATAACCAAGAAAGTTAAATACAAGAAACTACTATTTTTTTATTATTTTCTATTTGCTATGATATTTTTCAAAACATAACTTCCCCCTTTCGGCATGTAGGCGTACATTACATTTCTTACAGATATTTTTTGTGTTTTTGCTGCACACTTTACATCTCCCTTGTGATGTGGAGCCCAAGGTGTGATCAATGCCATCATGCCTTACATCTTCTGACAATATTCCAGCCAACTCGAGTTTTCTTACACGTTGCGAACCTGCTTTGAGTAAGCAAAGTGCGATTTGACTACGGAATTGCAAATGCGATAGATTTTCTTGACAGGTTTTGCAGTACAGTCTCCATGCTGCTACTACTGATAGATTGACTACATTAATAAAAAGTGGCCAATACCACTTTCTACCTCGTATACTTGGACGATAAGATTCAGCAAGTCTATCCATTAGGTCGACACCGCCCATTTATTTATTGTAGGAGCGTACAAGATGCGGCTTTGAAACTTGCTTTTCTCCCCCTTTGACACGACGTCTTGCCTTATGAACTGGCTGATGGTTTTCTCAATTGTTTGCAATCGTCACAATTGAATTGTCATGCCACTTTGCGACATAAACTTTTCCATCAGAGCAAAAGTCGAAAGTTCCTTTTTCTTCTTTTTTGAGATCCTTGCTGCTAATAATTTTTTTTGTTGCATTAGCTATTCTAGTTTCTCTTACGGTCCCAGTTGCTCTAACACCTTTATCACTTAGTTCGGACAGCAGTTTGTAGGTTGTAAAAAAATTATCAAAGTATAATTCATGGGAAGTAATATCTGATTTTGATATTATTACATCTACCAAATCGTTGACGACCCTAGTACCGAGAGGCAAGCTTTCACGATTATCCTCCTTTTCTTGATAGATTTTCATATGATAAGGAAAGCCGTCATTGCCACAAATACACCAGATCTTATAGCCAAAGCGTATTGGCTTACCTTTTATAAACATTTTGGCGCTATGACGCCCAAAGTATGGTACCATTGATTCATCTATACTAACCAAACTGTGAAAAATATCAAATTGTACAAGATTTTTATTCATCATATCATATAATGGTGAAATTTTACTCATTTTATTTCCTGGAGTAAGCTTCAAATTATCAGCAAAGTGCATGTATTTTTTTATTTCAAGATACCTATTTCTACTCATAGTTTTAGCAACAATTTCTACACGTAAATCAGGTTGAGTTGACCAATACTGCTGCTCCTCAGTATGATATCCTGATAACAAAATGATCCCTAAAAATTTTTGCATTTCGCATTCTAATACTTTGAATTTCTCATTGTTTTCTCCCTATTAGCATACAAGTTAGTTTGAAGGACTATGTGTTTCAACATTTCTATCGAAAATATTGACTTCCAAATTTCATAAAGTGTCTTTCCTTCAAGTTCTTCAAGCTTTTGGGCTATAATTGCATTTCCAACCTGCATAGGTTTGCTAAATGTTGCACTCTTTTTTCAAGTAATAATGTTGTCTAGTTTTCTTTTTTTTTTTGAATGGCAGAATTTCATTATCAAACTCGTTTTCAATATTTTGTTCTACCTCAAGTTCTCTTGCTGCTTCATACTCTTCTTCTGGGTTTTCGGAAATTTCCTTAATGTCACTATCTTGGTCTCCAGCATCTCCTGCAGCAGGAGGAAGCACAACAATGGCTGCAGGATCTGATGATTGCTCAATTATTTCACAAGCTTCAGCAAGTGTAGAAACTTTTGCCGTCTTTCTTCCGTAAAATGCACCAGGATCCATATTCTAAAATAAGGGAAATAAATTGTCTAAAATATTGAACATATAATATTTAGTAAAGCAACAATAGTTACTGAGTTATATCATAACATTGCAATAGTTATTGGTTATAAATTATAAAATTTGCCTAGTTACATTTGCACACCAGTAACCCTCCATTGTTTTATAAATGGAACATTTTTTTAGTTTTTATTATATCAAAATTTTTGTACTACAAATCATATTTTCAATAATACGCATACAAACCTTTACTAATATTGAAGTAAAACTAATTGATCATAAATCTCTCTCAGATTGCTATATGGTCACTTCCGGCTTCTCAATTCTCATGCGGAAAAACAGTGGTTTTAGTTGTTTTTAAATCAAATTTATTTTAGTTATAAAAAAAATTTAAAGCTATTTTCAAGTCCCTGAAATAAAATAAAGCTAGTTGAGTACAAAATTGTGAAAAAAAATAAGTTAAGAATAAAATTGCGACTTCAACAATAATTTAAAAAGTATGTTTCATTTAAGGAACATTGGCAGGAAAAAGGTTAACAGCGCTGATGCTTTCCGCCCGCCCCCTACAGTCGTAATAGGGTTAAAAAAAGTATTTGAATAATGTTTGCACTCTACAACATATTTTTATCTAAAAAACTGTAAAAGATATAAAATTGAAATTGAAAGCATATGTTAATTAGACACCAAGAAAACAGTTTTTTAAGTGGCATTAAAAAGTCAAGCGATTTTAGGTAGTAACCGTGTAAGGATAAATCAAATAAGCTGCAAAAGCATCGATGATAAGAAGTCATCTGTTAACTTGATTTGTACAAAACTTGCAAAAATTTAAGGTCTAGATATTCGTACAAAAGGCGGAGGGAACGGTCCCCACAAGTCCCTCTGTAGTGACGACACTAACAGAGTCAAACTCTGCTCGATTAATGGAAATGACATGAAATTAAATTGTTTTGAAATGAATTTTAATTTTACTTTGTTCTTTTTATTTTGATTGAAGCTTACAAGTTGCTGTTTTTGCTTTAGTAGACGTGTCTCTGTACGTTTAACATTTACTTGTTTACTTTATAAAAAAGCAAGAAAAGCTTTTTGTTGATGATATTATAATTAAGAAAAATAATTAAAAAAATTAAGAAAATAATTATTTTAATTAAGAATGATAATTTAAGAAAAATTAAAAAAAACCCTAGCGGCTCTTTTGCTCTGCATTAGCTATTTCACAATTCATGCACAGCAATCATTAGAGCAGAATTTGTTGGAACGGAAACCGGATATTTGTTAGTGCAATTGTGTAGATTTGATCTTTTGATAACCTCTTGTTTCTTTTAGGTTTTACAAAATAGATACAATTATTGTGTGCTAACTATGCTATCAAAAAATGTTTTAGTTTTAAGTGAGAAAACAAAAAATATTTTTCTTGTTTTTTATTACTTTTACTAAAACTGTTTCCATTATTCTTATAACTTTTTTAATAACCATAACAATTTAAAACAAATTGTATTCAATTTAATTTTTAAAAAGCAAGAATCTAACCGCTAATGCTGCGTGTTAAAGAAACAAAATGAACAAAAAAAAAATAATAATAATAAAGGATCCAATATGGAAAATAAAAACCTCAGTAAAGTGAGGTTGACCTATTCTCTCATCATTCTATTGGACTGTGGCAACAATACTACATTTTTGTTCTGTCAGACGAAGAGCAACATGAAGACTTGTAAAAAAGTTATCGCAAGTCACATTATAGCCACGTTTGAAAATCGTTTGCATCAGCTTTGTCACGACGTATGCTGGCAGGCTTACAGAAGTATCCCTGCTCTCATCTGTCCCCAGATAAGGAAAGCTATTGTCAAGGAATTTTGTCTCCGCATCAACTGCCATCCAGAACTTGATTCCAAACTTGTCAGGTTTATTCAGAATGTATTTAATAAGCCTGCGTTTAGCCTTACATGGAAACAATTGTTCGTCAATTGTAATGTAATAACTAGGAACACACCTTCTGAAAGTTCTCAATAAAAGGTTTCCACAGGAGACCAAGCAAAATTTCCACACGAGGAAGCCAAGCAAAACTTGTCAAATATCACCCTTTGCCGCTTTTCACTCTTTACGACGAAACGTAAAGTAAGACTCCACAACCCTGGTTACATAGCAGCGCGATTCCACGAGAGTAGGAATCTTAAATTCTTAAATTTACTGATAAATCGGACTTCACCAGAGTCTATATGAAATTATCTTAAATTTAAAAATATTAAATTTATCTGTTGCCAAACTTAAATCAAAAAATAAATCCAATAAAAGTCTATTCAACTTGATAGACAATGAAAACCTTTTGTTTTTCTTTATTTTACTTAACGATAAAGATAAAAAACCTGTTCGAGATCAAGTAAAGATAAAAAATTTTTTTTGTTGACTTCAAGGTAAAAACAAAAAGTTGTGAGTGTAAAATTGGTCATAATAGACTTTAACTCAAAAGAACTCTAGATGTGATAGACTCCTACTCGATCATTTTAGGAAGAACTCGGGCCTGACTAAGTGACAGCTTCAAGGGATTCGG
The DNA here is from genome assembly GCA_963680785.1 of Diplosoma virens. NCBI lineage: Eukaryota > Metazoa > Chordata > Ascidiacea > Aplousobranchia > Didemnidae > Diplosoma > Diplosoma virens. The sequence continues at coordinate 4,539,789 of OY796881.1, read as the reverse complement.
ACTCAGTTCTTTAAATGATGGACTCCTTATAACTATGCGTTTTGGTTTAAAAACCCTACTAAAAAATCACGAAGTACTTCTTGTCGTAATTTAAACCAAAGATTTAACTAGATCAGTGGTTCTTAAACTTCGTGGTTTGTAACTCCTTTTCGGAAACTCTGAAAATCTAGTTGTTTAGCTGGTTTAGAAGGTTATGGTAATAAAAGACAATCCACCTGTTTTTTATAAGGCATCGTTACTGGTTTGATAAAAATTTTTTATTTAACTCTAATTAATTATGTTCCCAAAGCATTATTTTTAAAGGCTTAATGATTTCATTTGATTATTATTAATAGAAATAATGAATAGGCAAAAAAATAATTTGATAAGAATTTTGTACCTAATTTATTTAAGAAACAGACACAACTGCAGTTACAAAGCAAGTTATTATACATAATATTACATTAATAGTAAAAGTGGCAAGACTGTCAGTAAAAAGCTCAATGAAAACTCAGAGCAGCAAATTAAATTAAATTACAAAAGCCACGTAGAGAATTTTATTAAAACCTCAACAGTCTGATATCAGGAGGTGTTTCTTATTCAAATAAGAACCACCTCTTCAAGAGCCGAAAAGGTGAAACAGACTGTCTCTCCACGTGGCTTTTATAATTTAATTTACAGTAATATTATATTATGTTCAACGCTTCAACAACATTAGAAAAAATTATGCAAAAAAATAAAAAAATAAAGAAATACGTACGCTGCATACAAAACAGTATTTTAAGCACAATTTAAAGAATTTTTAAGAAATTTATTTATTATTTTGACGAATAAAACTGTAACAATTTACTTGGATGCAACCACCCATTGTAATCATAGATACAGAGCCGACGCAATTTTAAAAATTAGATCAGCTTTAAAGCAGTGCTTTTCATCGTATTAATTTTCTGACCAAACCACTTTTCGGCATTCAATTTAAAGGATTTTTTTATATTTTTCATTGTTTTGATTGGATGATTTTTTTATATTTTATATTTTATATTCTTATATTTAATTTAAAGGATTTGACTTTCACAGCCAATGGTCATATCGAAAATCTTGTCCCTGTTTGTGGATGATTTCCCAGTCAGCAATACATGTATTTTGTTACTACTAATCACCAAAGCGGACATTTCGTTAACATTAGAACGACCAAGCGCGTCCATTAACTCATTTCAAGTATTCAATTTCCCGTATCTCCGCCGAATATCACTCTTTTCTGCTGAAACTTCTTGACAATTATTTTTTTGTACAACGGTTAGTTTTGTGCGACTTTTAAAGTTTTTACTAATAAAACGAATAATTTAATTATGTATCTACCTAGAGCGACCAAGCGCGTCAATTGACGCACACACTTGAAAATTTCACATTGAGTCTACAGAAAGTGTAATTACAGCCTGCAGAATCACCACAACGTGAAAAATAAAATAACTTGATATTCTGCTTTGTCTGAGCGGTAAATAAGCATTGTGATGTCACAACAGGATAGAATATTTTCTTTCCAGCATCCAAACGCGCTTTAGAAATTCGGGCGTACTTAGTGATTTTATTCGAGACTAGCACATGCTTGAGAGCTGTGGATATTTAGAAGGAAGAAAAGCAGGTACCAATGTTGTCTAGTGACCTTTCTGTTATTACCAATAAAAGCGTTCAATTTCCTGCATATATGTGAGTTTTGTGATATGTTTCAGGTGTTGAATTATCTTTGTTTTTTAGCTTTTAATTTTAAAACGTGTTTTGCTAGTCACAGTGTATGCTAACACGTTTAACTGCGCAGCAGGCTTTGTTGCAATTACAAGACATTTCAGCAGACTGCTCAGATGGTGAATACTCTGACAGCGAGCTAGATGATGCATTGAAAACTGATGCACAAGCGGAGCTTGATTCAAGTGGGGAGGAATCAGACATCAATAGTTCTAGCAAAGATGATGACAGCTATTTACAGAATCAAGTGCAGGTGAATCAAGACTTTTATCGGAAAGACGGAACAGCTTGGCAAACTTTTGCTATTTCCCATGTGCAACGAGAGCGCTTGCAACAAAAAAACATATTGAGCTTCAAACCTGGCCCAACTGCATTTACAACAAGCAAAATCAATAAAATCAGTGCACTGTCATTTCAGCGTATTGTTTGACGAGGCAATGCTCAGAAATATAAGAAAATGAACTGCAGCTGAAGCACATTGTGTTTCTGAAAAATAAAATAGGATATAACACTTGATGAGCTAGACAAATTTATTGGACTGGTTATTACAAGAGTGATTTTAGGACAGAGAGGTCTGCCAGTGGAAAGTTTGTGGGATACAGCTGGGGGTGTTCAATGTTAAACAAAACTCTATCTAAACGCAGATTCAAGGAAATATTGCGTTTTTTACGTTTCGTCGTAAAGAGTGAAAAGCGGCAAAGGGTGATATTTGACAAGTTTTGCTTGGCTTCCTCGTGTGGAAATTTTGCTTGGTCTCCTGTGGAAACCTTTTATTGAGAACTTTCAGAAGGTGTGTTCCTAGTTATTACATTACAATTGACGAACAATTGTTTCCATGTAAGGCTAAACGCAGGCTTATTAAATACATTCTGAATAAACCTGACAAGTTTGGAATCAAGTTCTGGATGGCAGTTGATGCGGAGACAAAATTCCTTGACAATAGCTTTCCTTATCTGGGGACAGATGAGAGCAGGGATACTTCTGTAAGCCTGCCAGCATACGTCGTGACAAAGCTGATGCAAACGATTTTCAAACGTGGCTATAATGTGACTTGCGATAACTTTTTTACAAGTCTTCATGTTGCTCTTCGTCTGACAGAACAAAAATGTAGTATTGTTGCCACAGTCCAATAGAATGATGAGAGAATAGGTCAACCTCACTTTACTGAGGTTTTTATTTTCCATATTGGATCCTTTATTATTATTTTTTTTTTTTTGTTCATTTTGTTTCTTTAACACGCAGCATTAGCGGTTAGATTCTTGCTTTTTAAAAATTAAATTGAATACAATTTGTTTTAAATTGTTATGGTTATTAAAAAAGTTATAAGAATAATGGAAACAGTTTTAGTAAAAGTAATAAAAAACAAGAAAAATATTTTTTGTTTTCTCACTTAAAACTAAAACATTTTTTGATAGCATAGTTAGCACACAATAATTGTATCTATTTTGTAAAACCTAAAAGAAACAAGAGGTTATCAAAAGATCAAATCTACACAATTGCACTAACAAATATCCGGTTTCCGTTCCAACAAATTCTGCTCTAATGATTGCTGTGCATGAATTGTGAAATAGCTAATGCAGAGCAAAAGAGCCGCTAGGGTTTTTTTTAATTTTTCTTAAATTATCATTCTTAATTAAAATAATTATTTTCTTAATTTTTTTAATTATTTTTCTTAATTATAATACCATCAACAAAAAGCTTTTCTTGCTTTTTTATAAAGTAAACAAGTAAATGTTAAACGTACAGAGACACGTCTACTAAAGCAAAAACAGCAACTTGTAAGCTTCAATCAAAATAAAAAGAACAAAGTAAAATTAAAATTCATTTCAAAACAATTTAATTTCATGTCATTTCCATTAATCGAGCAGAGTTTGACTCTGTTAGTGTCGTCACTACAGAGGGACTTGTGGGGACCGTTCCCTCCGCCTTTTGTACGAATATCTAGACCTTAAATTTTTGCAAGTTTTGTACAAATCAAGTTAACAGATGACTTCTTATCATCGATGCTTTTGCAGCTTATTTGATTTATCCTTACACGGTTACTACCTAAAATCGCTTGACTTTTTAATGCCACTTAAAAAACTGTTTTCTTGGTGTCTAATTAACATATGCTTTCAATTTCAATTTTATATCTTTTACAGTTTTTTAGATAAAAATATGTTGTAGAGTGCAAACATTATTCAAATACTTTTTTTAACCCTATTACGACTGTAGGGGGCGGGCGGAAAGCATCAGCGCTGTTAAAATGCTATATGCTGCTCAAAAACTACTTGCACGAATTTTTTCAAATTGTATGACTTTTCCTGATTTTTATTCATCTAAAAGTTGGTGCAATTTTTAAAAAAATCGCTTAAGTAATTTTAAAGTTATTAATAGTTTTTTGACACCTAGTCAATAGTTTTTTAACTCATAAAACATGAGAAAAAAGCAGCCAAAAGCGAGAAAAAGGCAAATTGTAAACTGTTTACCAAACCAATTGAAATCAAACGGTTCATTAACTATATTTACTTAAACACTTTACGAGGCAATAAAACGCTTTCAAACTCACTTTCAAAGGAAGTTGTTTATGTTGAAAAAGAGGTAACTGTAGGTTTACATTACTTTTCGTGTAATATTTTCTAACAAATTCGGATAAAATTCCGAGCTCTTGATTTGGCTTTATCCCTATATGACCCATTGTCCTTCATGAAGGACAATAGAAATAAATGGGTTCAAATTATATCCAAAAGATTCGTTTAATTTTTGAGTAAAAGTATACAGTAAAGATCCTATTTAATGCTGTATGATCATAGATTTGGATGATATTTTGCTCAATCACCTGTCACGTGTTATGTAATTTAGATGACAACAAGAAAGTGCCTTATTCGGTTGCCACGATAAAATAAATTGGGTCATAAAGGGTTATTATAAAAGTTGATCTTATAATCGATTATACACTTCAATACCTTTGGTATAATGGCTATTGGAACGGAAAATTACTACCAACAGAATTATTCAAGCTAAGTGCAAAGAAATATCAAACGAAATAAAGCAAGTGTGTATTAGAGATATTGGTTTCTAAAAAGTTTTTTGGAACAAACCTAAAAAAAATATCAACTTTCATTCTTTTATTGTAAACTCTAAAACCACAGAAAAGCAAAACATTTCAATCTTATCAACAATGTACTCAATTTTTTTAATTTCAAAAAATTAAAAGAAGAAACCGGCTTTATACAAGTTATGTGATTATACGAAAGAAGGTACAGACACTGTAGTCGAAAAAATTTATTTCTATTTGAGTAAAACCAAGTCTCGAAAATGGACCACACTTGCATTTTCGTATTTGCTTGATATTTGTCGCATAAATGCAGCAAGTGTATTAGCAATGAATATACACATGGAGCTGTAGAAAGAGAATTTGTTTGAAGTTGGCTTTAGTCTTGTTTTGAAATTAGTAAAACCATTTATCCAAAGCAAGGTCTAACCCAGTCTTTCTCAACTTTTTTCCGATTGCGAAACATTTTTAAAATTTTGCAAAAATCCCGGCATCTTTAGACCATTTTTATTAAATTTTGTTTCCAAAATCAGGTGATCACTAAAAAGAAAAAAAGAAACAGTTTTTACCCAAAATTGGACTCAGATTTCTAGCTTTTGTCTCTAAAATCAGTTGTATTCTAAAAATATTGTTGTTCTGGCCGCGTCACATAATTGGTATCTTTCAAAGTTCGCGGCGCACTTCAGCTACGATCTTTGATTTCCGCCACCAAAATTATGTGATCTCTAAAAAAAAACTTTTCACCTCAATTCACGGTCTCTCTTGTAAATTTCTTTCCCAAAATCAGTTCTTTCTAAATAAAAACGGTCTTTGCTCCGAGTATTACATATTTTACGTGTAAAAAGCGCAATATTCGACGTCCCTGATAATTTTTTCGAAATCTTTCGCGGCACATAGTTTAAGAAATATAAATATATGTAATATATACGTAGTAATATTACATATATCATACGTAGTAACATTGAAGCTTGTAATTCAAAATAACATCACAACATTCAATCGTTTTTCTGTATTAGTGAATAATGTACAATAGCTTGCGGCACCCTACCAAAACGCAAATGGCACTCTAGGGTGCCGCGGCACCCCGTTTGAGAACCACTGGTCTAACTAGTGAAATTCTAGAACAGGGTTGGGCAGTTATTTTGGCATGTGGGCCGCATCGTGGTCATGGAAGCTAACTGAGGGCCTCACTTTTTAATGAATCCATTGGTATATTATTCTAGTTCAGGGGTGGGAAAACTTTTTAGCTCGAGGGCCGCATTCGGAAGTTGAATTTATTTGCGGGCTGCATTACATTATAGTAATCTTTAAAAATATTGATCTTCATTATCAGCGGTGGATATAAAAATTCAGGGCCTCGAGGCAAGAATTTCCAAAAGTTAATGTTTTCTAGAAAAAAAAGGGCTTTGATTTCGTCTTTCACTTTTTTCTCCCAAAGTCATGGTGATCTCTAAAAAGAAAGGTCTTCACTTCAATTTCGTCTCCGATTTCGCTATTTTTCTCCCAAAATCATGGTGATCTCTAAAAATGAAAAAAAAAGTCTTTACCTCGAATTGATCTTGTATTATTGTATATTATACTCGGGTGCGGATAATACGTAGAAAATTACGGTATTTATTTTAGCCGACGATTCGTTTATTTTCATCGATATTTTCATCCGAAATTTATATCCATACAAACTATAGTAGTGGTTTCGGCAGGCACAAGTGGGCCGGATGGAACACTGCGGTGGGCCGGATCCGGCCCGTGGACTGTAAATTGCCCACCTTTGTTCTAGAAAAAATAACGTTGATACTTAGCAAAAATGTCGTGGAACCAAGTATTTATACCAATTTGTTATCGGCATTTCCTCCTCAATCAGAAAAAAACGTCGGTGTGAAATATGTATATCAGAAATATCTGATCAGGATTGAAAAAAGAGAAATGGCATTGAAATGGCGCTTTCGATTTTTTGTTCAGCCTGGTAACAGTTTTCAAAAATTCAAATAAACAAACTCAAAAAATATTCAAACAAAATACATTGAGCTGTGCTTGAGTGCAATATTATTCTATGATTGTACTGGTGTTTTTGTTTTTCAAACAATAATGTTAAAATTCGGCCTATCAATTGAATAATTTATATCGCAAAAAAATGTCGGTTTCATAAGTTTTGAACAAAGTTACATTACCCGTCACAGTTGAAATTTAAATTGATGGAAATTAAATTATTTTTTTGAAAAATTTTAGCTTTTTGTGACTTTTACGAAAACTAAACCTAACTAATTCAACAAGGCGTACAAAAATTAAAAATTAAGCAATTACGTCAGAAAACGTATGCAAAATTTTAATAAACAAATATTTTATTATTGAATTGACGTACTTAACAAAAAGAAGAAAACATTTGAAGCAAAAAAGGATTTCAAAAAATTTAAAAAATCGATGCGATCAAAAGCAAGCAACTCTAAATAAATTAGTCAAGTCGAAATATTCTTTTATAGTGAAGTAAAATTAAGATGAGTTACCTGCGATGTGGAACTACAAACACAAATTTTTTGTGTAATGATTTGCCTTCCTTTTTATGTTATAAAATTTCTTGCCTAAATTGTTCACAAAAAGGAGTGAATTTAAAAAATTATATGATCAATAGCAAAGTTCAAACGTTGTAAACACTAATCAAACCAGCTTTTAGCAGATTTGCTGTTGTAGAATTTCTTTCTCAGTAAACAGTAATAATCTTATATTGTATTTTAGTTATGTAAGTGTATTTTAGCTGTCAGCAACCTTTGATAAACAGCCAAAGTCATTAACTCTCTCAAATCGCTCTCTCGTTTTCAGCCAATTTACCAAAATTGACTACCCTTTAAAAACTCAATTTTTCAACCCCAAATAATGTTTAAATGCAACATTTCAGTATCTACATTAAAAGAGTATCAAATTTCCTTTTTATACAAACTTGAATGACAATTCTAGCGCTAGTAATTGTTGAGATATAAACAAGCAAAAAGCGCGGGCAATTTCCGCCCCCCCCCCCGTTGTATAAAGTTTCCAAAAAGCTCATTCTGAATAGGGTTAATGTTGGAAATTGTTGAAGTATATAAGTGTTCTTTATCAGAAGCGCTTTTTTTAATATCCACATATTTAAGATTATCGATAAATTGAAAAAAAAATTGTTTTTATCAAGTTGCTTTTAGGAAATTAAATTTAGTGATGTGATGATGATGTCATTAATTTATTGAAAAAAAATTGTTTTGAAAGAACGAAATGCGTTTTAGAACAGGAGCATTTTTTTTGCCGAACATTCCATTTCTTTGGCAAACTTGCATAAAAAGAATAAATTCTTAGACTGAGTAACCAATTGTTTATACGTAGTTACGGCAAGTTTTTGCAACTTTGCAACTTTTTTAACAGCTTTATTGTAACTTTTTGCAACATTTTTTTTGTAAAATTTTTATTGCAACTTTCTTCAAGTTGTACAAAAAATGTACAGGTATGATTTAAAAAACAGAAATACGTTGTGCAAATTGTATGTGGATTACCGATGTAAACTGAATAATAACCTACAAGCAATTGAAGGGCTTAATTCTAAATGTACCTAAGTCACATAATGTCAGTTGTGAGAAAATAAGGTTTAACCCATTTGTTCCCAGAAAAATTAATTTTTTCAAATCCTTGCGAAATTTACATATTATTTGAGTTTTAGTTTTCCTACAACAAATCAGCTCAAAGCAAGAAGCTCTTTAAGTCCCACAATGGCAAATCAGAATTTAAACCCTGTAACTGCAGGTATAAGCCGTCATGCCCATTGAATGGTAACTGCCGAGACAAAGCAATTGTACAATCCAAAGATCAATCCAAGAACTATATCGGACTGTGTGAAACTGAATTTAAAGCAAGATTCTATAACCACAACCATTCCTTCAATTCGGATTCCAAAAGAAATACAACAGAACTTTCGAAATTCATTTGGTCCTGCAAAGATTCTGGCATAAATCCTGCTATTTCTTGGAAAATAGTTTGCCACGCAACACCTTACCAACACGGGGGCAAAGTATGCAACCTCTGTCTGGCAGAAAAATATGCAATCTTAACTGCAAATGATGACACTCTGCTGAACAAACGAACCGAATTGATCAATAAGTGTCGGCATAAAAATAAATATAAATTGATTAACGCCAAACTTAAACTGTGATTTTCTTTCATTTTTCCTTTTTTCTTTTTTTTTTTCGCCGTGTACAACGTTCTACCTTAGCCGATACTTGAACCCTTTTCAAATTTTTAAATTTTGAAATAATATTTGTATTTGTAATTCTTTCGCGCGCTTTTTCTTTTTTCTTGTGTTTTCTCGCCGATCTTAATCAGTTTAGTTTAGCAGAGTCCGTGATGGGATGTTCCGATCTAATAAGCGCTTACAGTTTTTAAGTTTTTTAAGTTTTTTCAGTTTTTCCAATTGTTTTTTAAGTTTTTTTATTGTTTTCAATTCTTTCTGGCAGTTTTATCTTAACTTTATTTTATTTTATTTTACTTTTTAGATACCCATGATGATCCCTTTTATGGGTGAAACAGTCCGTTGGGTTTTAGCTTTGTTTTTATTTTCGTGATTTCGCTATTGTTAATTTTATATATATATATATATATATATATACAGGGTGTCCGTAAAGTTACTATACAGTCTTACAAGTTACTATACAGTAAGACTGTATAGTAACTTTACGGACACCCTGTATATAACTATGTACACTGTATATATCAATACATTTATTTATTAGATTTTAAGTTAAAGGCTTTGGCTTTTGTGTTTTAAAATTAAAACAAACAACCTGATTTTTCTTTAAAACATTATATAGACTCCCGAAAAAGTCCTCACATGATATTAAAAAAAAAAAGGATGGACTGAACCCAAAACAAGGACTTTATTAGGTTGGTTTTCAGATGATGTTACTACAGGAGACCTCGGTATTGTTGTATAATAGCAATGCATTCCAATCCTTCGAACATACTGCCTGTGTGAATAGGTGCTAATTTTAGAATTCGTTACAACGCTGGAAGTAGCCCTTATGATTTATGTAAAGAGTTTATTAACAAATATATTTTGATATTTATAAAACACATATTATGAAAGAAGCTACCAAAAATAGCCTAATTTTCTATGAAATATTTAAACTTGTTAGAAATATTCAGACAGAAGCAATAAAACTTGTCCTTTTACGATTTTTTTTCAAAATTAAAAATTTCACAGCCTTGGGGGATTTTTAATGAAACTGTATTGAGCTAAAACTCAATCAGTTTTTTAATGTAAAAATGCAACGTTTTCGCATTAGTACAACCTTGTTTCTAAAAAAAACTAGAATCAGTAAATTCGAACCGCTCTATTGTCAAGCTTGTCAAAAATTTGTACAATTAGATCAAAACCAGTTTTAATTGTACCAATTTTTTGTTTGAATTCCACAAATTATATTATTCTTCAGCCTAACTCCTAAAAATAGCTAGACAAAAACGTTAAAGTTTTTGAAACTCCACTTTTGAAAGCTATCTATTTAAACAAAGAGTTTTGCACCAAGATTTTTGGTTTTATAGCATTTTGAAACAATATAACACATAAATCTAAACCTGGATACTGCACCCTAGCCAAGGCAATGTACATTATTAAAATACCACTTTTTTAAAAAATAACATAAAGACTTTTTTTTGTCTCTACTTACTTTCCGATTTTGCCTACTTATTCGTCTCTACTTACTCGAACCCAAACAACCCATTTGAAATCTAGCAAAGTTGAAAAAAACGTTTTCAATCTGGTCCAAGTGTCTCAGGTGCAAAAAGTTGTGATACACTAGCCTATGGAAGTTTGGAAACTGCTTTTGATAACATAATAAATTAGACAAAAAACCACTGACGAATTGTTCTAAACAAATTATTTTTAAAAACTATTAAAGTTTTTAAAGCTTGCTTACAGATCTTTAATTGTCTTTTTCGACAAATTTTGGGCTTTAGATTCATTCTCTTTTGTTGTCATTTTTTTCTCATTTTTTAAAAATGTTCAACAAACTTGCTTTTCACATTTTTATTTAGGTTTGTATGGCAAGCTATAGCACATCTTCGCAAAAATTAACACAATGAACTTGAGTTACTGCTCCGAATACGGTAAAATGAAATGCACAAAAAAACCACATAATCACAAAAACCCTCTTTGTTTATTGTCTGCATTCGCCTGCCTTTTGCTGTTTGTTCGAGCATAAACAATTCACTTTTTTAACACAAGTGAGAGGACACGCGGCTTGAATTGATGGATAAATGCAGCCGGGACGCACCAGTCGGCAATATGACTCGACTTGTTTTTTGGTATATTATTGCAAACTTTGTCTAGTCTTCCTTCATATCCAAAACCTGCACAAAAATGCAAACCGTTAGACATCACACAAATCGAGGTCGCTTCTTATTATTCCGTTTGTACGTGATGCATAGTACGAAGCAAAATATAAAAAGGAATTTAAGCAGGCCTGGAACGAATGGACTCGTGATTGTTCCAGTGTTTTTCTCTGTTGTTCAGATAAGGACTTGGCGGAAAACTTAAATCCTACAACCTAATTTTTGTCTTGTATTGGGTTGAGTATGAAAAAAATTTAATACTACACACATCTTCGCAGTGAACCGTAAACAAATTTTAATCAAACATAGAAAGAGGTTTTACATTGATAAAAAGGATATAAACTATTTGTGACGTATCTACATGACGGACTCTTTTTTTTTTAAATCGATCAAAAATTGCTGACTAAATCAAATCAAAAAAAAAAAAATACAAAGTTTAAAAAGCTGCAAAGACGACAGAAATTAGAATTTTGTTTTGCCAAATTACTTTAAAATAAGTTTACTAGGTATTGAAAATTATATCGAAAGTTTAACAGACGCCCAACAAGTTCACCTTTGTTCAATCATAAGCAGAAAATTGGTGACAATATACTGTACAAGTGTTCTCATAAGGAAATCTAACAATATTAAACAATATTCAGCATTACAAGGAAATTCATTAAAAGTTTTTTGCAGACATTTTCAACTTTTTAAAATGATTAAAAACGGCTTTGATGATCAATTGCTAGTGATTGGTCTTTCTTTTCAAAAAAGTTTTTTAATTTTAAATACTTTTTTTTAATCTATTTTTAAGAATTTGAGGTATTTCTAGTTTAAAGCTGAAAATTTGAAACTTGGAAAATATGCATTTTATAAAAAAGAGGAAAACTGTGATTCAGGTAAGGAAGATAAATTTTTTTTAAGAAAAAAATTATCAAAAAAATTTGTGGTATTTCGGCTGGTTTTCTCTTCATTCTAGTCACGGTGTCTCCATTTTGTCAAAACTTTTTGTCTTCCGCGGTTCGTCAATAAGATTTCAATGATTTTATTGCAGGTTGTTGTTTCTTTTCTGTTTCCACTGAAATTTTAACCATTTCTATTTCATTAAAACCAGAATAATTAGTTTTAGTAGCTGTAAAAGATTTAATAACTCTAACACCTTCTGAATCAAAAATTTCGATAATTGATGGAGCAAGTAGTTGATGGCAACTTAATTTATTTGGATTTGTACATTCTTCGTCTCCTGAGTCCCCATCGCTGTCACATTAAGGATCGTCAGGTAGCTGTATGCAAATACTAGCAGATAAATATTCAGGTGCAGGTTCAACAGACAAAGTATCTTCCAAGTAAGTCAAAGCTTCATCAACAGTCATATATTTACGATCACGACTCATTATAAATATTAATTCACTAATCAACTCAAAAACTTTCTGTAAAACATAAAATTTTTGGTTATTTTTAAGGATTTAATATATATTTTTATATAGTTTCAACAGTAAACTAAAGCTTGTTTAAATGGCACAATATAACAAGACTAAAATCGTGTATACGCAAGTGTCAATTTAAACTGACATGGGAAGATACGGTTTAAAATTAAAATTAAGTGTAAGTCCAGTTTTGTTTTGAAAAGCTTGTTTTATTGTTTCTTTTTGATTTAGTGATAAATTTAATCCTACTTTAATATACATTTTTAACTATACTTAGATAATTATTTTTATTCGACTGAAAGTCGTTAGGAATAGGAGGTTTGGTTTTAAAACTAACCTTAACACAATTGGTTTTAAAACTATAGTACAAACAAAACTTATTTCAAAAAAAATTTATTAATTAATTATAATAAAACACGTCTCGGTCCCAAAGTAGCGGCATAACGTTATTCATAATTTTGTTGCCTGTCTTTGAAATGGTATACAGCCAAGTCAGTATATATAGCTAATATTATCGAATGTACAGTATGAATCACCGACGGTGGGACACAGAGACGCTGTGGTACAGAGATAGACACTATGGAGAGACACTGTGGCACAAAACTTTACACGATAAATATTACGGCAAGCGGAACACGATTGATAAAATAAACATAACATAAGTCGAGCACGCTGCAACCACGTATTCAGCATACAGGAATCACGACAAGTCCTCCTAATTTAAAGTAACGACAAGAGAGCATAACTGCACACACATAAAAAGGCTGGTCAGCATTCTTTGCTAAATTTCTGAAATTGCTTCCCAGATTAAATCTTATTTTAATATCAGTTGAGCTGTTTTTAAGTCAATAATTGTGTTTACTAACATCAAAATGATGAATTGGATATAAACTTGCCCAGTCTTCAGCTAATAGTTGGCAGCCAGTGTCAGAGTCTTGGTATTTATTTACAGCCTCTAAAAAGCTCATGTATGATCTTAAGTAATCATCTGTTTTCTTGATTAAAATTACATTCAAATTCTCGTTCAGGATATTGCACGCTGTTAATCATACAGCTAATACGTCTTAAGTTAGCATTATCAAAAATCATGTTATTCATTACTTGGTTAGAGTCTCGTTCACTTGATTGAAAGGCTGTAGACACATGTCTGGAAAGTTCAGTTCCAGGTTGTCAAAGTAAGTATTTATGGTGAACATGTGTATAGATCACACAATAATTTGGTAGCGGTAAGTTACACTACTCATTCTAACACAAAAACAATCAAATATTTTTCGTAATAATAACGTTTTAATTTAGAATTAATTGGATTAAGGAGACAGAATCGAATCTTTTTGCAAGCGGAATTGAATTTGGACTGATTCTATGGACATCCCTTGACAAGAAAACTGATGTTTCTTTTAATGTCCGGTGTACAGGTCGCACCTGAAATTTTGCTCATTTTTTTGGTACAAAAAGTGCGACCTATACGCAAGTATATACGGTACCTGTTTTGGTTAATTCAAACATTGTTCAATACACCCTCGTTTGTTCAAAATATAGTTCTTTTATATGTCCTTTGACTAACATAGAGTCTATTTCAGATTTGACTCTGAAGCTTGGTTTTATATAGGTATCCATAGAGATATTTGACTTATGTTCAGTTTTCCAGCAGCAACACTATTTGCTCGCATAATGTAGGGGAGACTGGGGCACGTAGTAAATCTTTTTTTTGCTATTTTTCTCATAATAATGTTTTTTCAAAATTCTTGTTTAATATGAAAAATTTAAATCACTGTTTAACTAATCAAAAAATAAATAAATAATTTTCAAAGCTTGGTGCTTAAAATTACGATTTAAATATTTAAAATAAACGTTACAATGTGCCCCGTCAATGCGGTAAGTTGTGACACCAGTTGGGGTAAGTTGTAACAGCAACAAAATTACTAATAAATGTTTAAATATAAATGAAAGTTGAAGAAAATAGCAATATCAAAAAGTAAAGACAATGAAATCACACATAGCCTAGTCATAGACATGAGTATCAAGCACAAAAATATGGTATTTGCCCGTTGCCTAAAAATGTTAAAACAGTTTTTTCTACTGCTGAATTAGCCCAATCATAAATTTCAGAATTATATTTGTGACAAAAATATGTATTCGAATTTTCGGCATAAGCTGAATGTGATCTCTTTACGTAACCATTGCATTTTACCACCCACTCCTCATCAGGACGACTGTTAAAATAGGGCTCAAGAAATGTAATGCAAAACTACTCTTTCGCTTTTAGTGTTTTTTCAAAAATTGTTTTTTCTTTGTTTGGAGCTGTAAGAGTTTGTCCTTTTCTGGTGTGTATGCTAACATGTCACACTTTTTAGAACTTTCTTTTTTTTTGCACCAAGGGCTTAGCCTATCTTTAAGTTTTTTTAGCACTCTGTAGAGAGTTTCTTACATGGTCTTTAAGTTTTCTTACTTGGCCAAAACCAATATTTTGCTACTCCCCTTATGGATCTCTTTTAAATTAAGTTGTCTTGTAATAATGAACTGGTGTTCCTGTTAGTCTTTCTTTTATAATTTCTCATATTATTCACAAATGTTGTTGCCCAAGTTACTTTTAATCTAAGCTTGTTAAACCTATGCACAAAAATATGTGTTACAACTTGCCCCATTAGCCGATGTTACAACTTACCCCATCTCGTACTTTGTCAATTTTTCATAATATCTTAAAGAGTTAAGTTTCAATTACTAAATCTTGTTAGGCATTTAATAGCCTGTTGTTTTGTGGTTCGACTGTTATAAAACATTTTAATGAAACTGCACCCGCTATCTCTCCAGAAAAACAAAATAAAATTTCGAAAAATTTACTTTGCCTACTCAAAAAACTTGTTTTAACAGTAAAACTATTTTTAGTCATTGAAACTAAACAATGTTATTTGCTAGCAATCGGTGTCTGGAGGGAGGAAATCAATTGATTAATTATTTTTAAGTTCAATTCTAGGTTTTAATGTATTGTAATTTGGTGTAAGAGTAGGGGAAACCTCTGTAATTTGATACCATGTGTAATTTAAACCTCTTGGTATTACATGAAAAACTTTCTGCCAAAAATATTTTAAAAACCGCTACATTTAAATAAATGTGTTATTAAAATAATTCAAAGAAATAAAACAACATGGCAATATTGCCTTTCTTTAAAACTAAAAATTTAATTTGGAGGTGTTTTGTTATTATATTTGGATGCCAGAATTTAAGTATTTTTTTATTTAGTTTACATTCAAATTTTTTTTATTAGTATTTCTGTTTATGATAGGGAATTGGTAATTGTTTAAGTAAAATCTGTTTTAAAATGTCAAAAACATAAAGTATAAATTGAAAAAAATCAACACCTCATCATCCAGCAGTGGTTCAATTTGCACTGTATGCTTAAATGTTTAAATCTGGGCTTCAATAAGTCTCAAGTGACACATGAAGCATGCTGATATTAAAGATCCAAAGTTTTATTTTTGTGACAATTGAAATGTTTGAAACTATATTGAAGACTTGTCACACTTGTTAATCAAAAATTTTATTAATGTTTGATTATGCTTGTTATTCACTGCGTCAGCAATTGCTTGTTTATATGATTGTATTTATTTAGTGGTAACCTGGTACTTCATTAAAAAATTTAGGCAGTTCAATTTACACATGAATGTGGTACAAATTACAAACGGCATGTGTAAATTGAACCGGTTAAAGTATAATTAAAAAAACTTTAATAACATAAGTATTTTGAATGTTGTGTTTTTGTTCTTTTCCCATTATAGTGTCTGAGCTATTATGATTTCAATATGAAAAACTAAGAACAATCGGTCTTGTTATTATATTTTTATAAGCATTTTTTTTAAGAGGTTCAAATTACACAAGTTTCCCCTTACACTATTTTTATGATCACTCTTCTTTTTGATTAGATACTTGATTTCATTATTAAGATCTTCCGTATTGTGTAGCTACCAGGAGGTATTTCAAAAAAATTAAACCCATTTTCACCAGCTTAATAATAAAAATTATTATTCAGGTATGTAATATTATGCCAAGAATACCATATTTGAGAGATGATTAAAAATATCTTGAGAAAAGCCAAAACCGATTAGTGGTTGCCATCGCAAAACTGATGAAAACACAACGATAAAACCAATAAAGCATTTAAAAAGTTGTACACATATTTATGTTGGATTAAATCTTTTAAGATCTTAAACAAAATGATTTAGGCCAGTTTTGAAACATTTTGAATCTATTATACGATGCTTCCTTGGGAGCGGGCTGGGTTTAAACGCGGGTGGTAAACTTTCCTGATTAAAGAAGTTAAGGGCACCTTTAAGCTACGAAAAAAGCTTGTGTTGTGTTTGTTTTGCTCTAAAACTGAAAACCCATTCCGGACTACAAAACTGAGCGGTTGAATCAAGTTCGATCGACATATCGCACAGCCATCCCGGCATTGGTCCAATCAGCCGGGGAGTACCCTGTACTGAGAAGACCATTAACGATGCTTTACGTTTAATAACAAACGCGTTGACGCTCCATATTAAGGGAAAATTTTTCGTATATTAGCAGGCTTCTAACCATCTGAATTACGACAAAAGAGAGTAACGCTTTCTTCAGCCCTCTTTGCACTGTAGTCTGAAAATCTTATGGGTGACCGTCTCCAATCTTTTTCGTGCAAAAGTCACTAGAATCTCAAATCGAGACACACTTTGTGCCTGCTGTGTCGGAGTTGCTGGACTGCTTCGGTTAGACAGGAACCGGCGCAGCACAATGACTGCGTCTGACTTGCAGTGGATGCTTTTCCAAACGACGACTATGACGGATTCATTTTTTAAAATCAAACAAACTTTACTTGAGCAATTCTCTTGTTATTTGCACATTGTTTAATAATAAAAAAATTTGATTACAATAAAGTCTTTTTCAAAATATTTCAACAAATCAAAATATAGTTGTTAGTTTAAAGAAAATAATAAGATTAGTGCATTCTTTAGCCGCATATACAATACTTCTAACATGATGATACAGCGCACTTGTTCATAAAGTTGTATGGCTTTTTCATAAGCGTATTTTATCATTTAGTTTTTCATAAGTTTTATTTCTATATTGTTACAATCTTTTGACGATTATAAAAAAACATTAGAACCATCAAGACCAAAAAAATAATCAGAAGCAACAGAACCGCGTAAAATGGATAATCCACAATCGAGTAAATTGTTGCAGGCATTGAGTCAAGAAAACCTTAAAGCAAAGTAAATTAAAAAATACCTTAAAAAAATTTTTTTTTCTGGTAATTCAATCATGACGGCAGAACAATTGATTAAAAAAAATTTTATTCTTATTTAGAAAATCCTGTTAAAGAATTTAAAGTTGAAGCCAATATTTTTTCATTGCGTAAGACTTCCAAGACCGCGGTGCTAGTGCAGCATGAAAACTCAACTAAAGAAAAGCATCTTGTCATTGCCAGTTAAGGTAGACACGCAATCGTAACCAAAAGGAAGTGAGTTCACTTCTCAGATTAGATAAAGTATATTTTCTTGTTTATTCAGCTACAAAAATTGTCAATGTAAGCGCATCAACCAATTATAAATTTAATTTTGCCGTAGTTCAAATAAGTTTTTGTGTTTCTTGGTCAGATTTGATTTAGATAAATACACGGAACATTCCTAAAACCCATCTCTTGCATCGTCGGCTTTTATAATTTAAATTTAAAGAAACAGACCTTTTTCCATCCACCAAGTGGACATGGCAGCTGTTGTTAAGCCGGGCAAGCTTTGGCTTTATTTAGTTTGTTTTAACAGCCAGGTCATGAAGCTGATAGTTTATTTCGGTGATTTGAGTTTGAGTTGGGAGTATAAAATATATAGCAAAAAACTCATCTCAAAGCTTTTTGTTCGACACTCGTCAAGAGATAAACGTCGAAATGAAGGAAAAAAATTTAATTGATTTTCTAATAAAGTTGAATGAAGATGATTGGATGTTTGAGAAAGGCGTCAAAACGCGTGATCAGCGCATAATTTTGAAGTTGTAAACAAACTCGTTTTGGTGGCATCGGTACGTACGATGCACATTTCAATAATTCCAGGACAGAATTTGTCAACACGAGCCAAAATTTATTAGAAATGGCAAATTCCGAACTTTTTAGACGTTTCCACTCCTTTTGGCAAATCTTCAACCTCAGTTATGTTTTGTGAATCCGCGATTGGTCAACACTTTTTAGACAACTCTATGTGGGCCAAAAATTACAGTGATAAAAACTATACTACTTTTTTCGTTTTGCCGTTCGTCTTTTCATTTATCTGCCTCAGAAGCCGTTTACACCAAATCATGCAAGCCAAATTTATGAAGCCAAAGAAAGTTTGTTTGCAACTTGAAAATCTTGCGCTAATAAGGCGTTTTGACGCCTTTCTCAAACATCCAATTATTTTTGTTCAGCTTTATTAAAAAATTAATTGAATTTTTTTCTTCATTCCTAATTTTTTTTTATAAATTAATCAAAAATATAAATTTGAAAGCTTACATAATTGAATGCTTACATAATTGCATAGCCTAAATCAACAAAAAATGATACTTAATGCAAAAACCAAATTATTCAAAGACAGAAAGTAGGGTATCAAAACAAATATTATTTTTTGATTAATTTTAGCTAGTAACTGTAAAAGATCAAGGCTACCAGCAAGTATACTTTATCAACAAGCAATGAGCAAGTATTTTTTCTTAAGCTATCTTTATTTTTCCCAAGTAAGGTGTAGATGGAAAAAAACTGAAAGAACATATGAACAAAAATTAACTGAAATTCATTATGTCGTGCAACTTGACTTCTATATGATTGGAATTACGAAATGTTACAAGAATACACATAAGCAATAAAAGTAAACCAGATGCAACTCTAATATTTGAAATATGAATATAATTATTTTACTCATTTCTACAAAAAAGTATTGACACAGAAACTTAAATGTTAATATTTTTAAATTGAATTGCTTACCCTAAAACAATTATAAATTAGTTTGGTCGTCTACATAATTTTGTTTTTAATTTAAGTTATGTAACATTGCACTTAAATTAATTCAAAACAAAATTACCGCGAGCCACAGCGTAAAAGATGTTTAGAAAAATTTCTTTAAAAAATACAATATCTGACTACAAACAAAGTCTAGCTTAATAAGTGCAAGAAATTAAATTTCTTTACTCAACTAACAAAGTGTAAAATTTAAACTACCGTAATTGCATACTCTCAACTCAAATTAAAATCACCAAAAACTAAGCTATTTGGTTCATGATTTGATTGTTAAAACAAACTAAATAAAGCCAAAGCTTGCTCAGCTTAGCAAGAGCTGCTATTTCTACAAGGTAGCTGACAAAAGGTTTATTACATTGTTAAAAAAATAAAACTTAACATAAAAAGTTCTTTTAGCTTTTAATATGAATATTGAAATATGGAAACACTGGCATACTTTCACATGTTTTTTGGTCAACGGCTAGACTCGAACCAAATGGACAAGAACACACAACTTTGTTGTTTTCTATCGAACAAATGTCTGAACATCCGCCATTGTTCTGTAACATACAGTTTACAAACGAATCATGAATTTGTATGCATTATCAACATAACAGCCACTGTCGATAACTTGTGGAGGCGAAAATTTTATAACTGTCTGGACAAAAAAGCGTAGCCAAATCAAGTCATTGATCAGTCTTGCATTTATCATTTATTTTTCTTTATTTCACAATAAATTTATAGTTTTTAAAATTAAAACAGAGGCATTTAACTTTTAAAATTGCTACAACTTTGTGCTGCAACAAATTCAGGTCAGCGAGCTAAAATTTCACACTGTTGCTGACAACAGCTAACAGCTGCAATTGCTTTTTTATTGAATTTCGGCAAGCATCCATATTCAGCGTTGTTGTTTATTTGGTCAAAAAATTAAACGATTCTAGTTTTTAATCTTTTTTTTGCCGGTAACTTGCTCAAGCTAAAATTTTTTACTCTTTGACTTGATTGCTTGATTGTATTAGTTGAATAAAAATAAGAATTAACTTGGAGAATACTTTTTGTTTATGACAAAATTCTTTACCATTTCTTAAAAACCCAAACTTCACAGAAAAAAAGTTATAAATCGTTTACGAACTCTGCTTTAAAATGCTTTTAATAATTCTTATATTACCATTGCGCATGCTGCAACATCAGATTGGGCAAAGACATAAGCGGGACCGTAAGTGAGGATTTTATAATTTTCATCAGCTTCACTAGCAGCCTGGATGCTACGACGCCGTCGACCAATAGAAGGACAAACCTGAAAATTATTCGAGGATTATAAAAGTAAAATCAAGTGAAATTTCAGCAATATAAAGATATGATATAAAGATAAAAGTGTATATTGACAAAGATATCATGTAATAACAAAGATATTATATACGTAAAGACAAAGAACTTCAAGATTACTACCAAAACATTAAAGCTATCAACACTTACATGTATATTAAAAATGTTTCTGTGTCTAAATTTCTAAGTCTTTTTGTTTAATTTAATGTCAGATTTAAACAAAGAAAACCAAAATGTGGTTTTCTCAAAAACTTTTTTACTTTTTTATTTCTTTCAACAATAGGAACCGTATCAAAATCTTGCAAACATTTTTTTGTTATCGGCTCAACATTATAATCAATAAACAATAAATTATTAAGCAATTGACTGGTAAGTTAAGCATAAACAAAATCAAATGTTTGTCAGTTGTCGACAAGCAAACATATTCAAAGTTTACTACGTTTAACCAAACAAGAGCTTCTTAATTTTTTTGCCCCAGTCCAAACTTAAAGCAAATATAAATATACTAAACTAAATTACCTAACAAACAAAATTCCACCAAAAAACAACTAAAATTACAAAATTTTTGGCACATAAAATTGCTTATTTTTTACAATTTTTTTAAATTATGTTTTTTAAATGTAAAATTCTTTAAGTTTTTTTAAATTACACATAAAATAGCAAATTGTTTTAAATGTTGAAATGTTGAAATGTTGTAAAAGTTTAAAGATTTCTTTAACTTAAATTAACAAAAACTGTACAACTACTAAGCTTTTTTCAGTTTATTTGCAACCCATTTGGGAAAATAAAAAAAAATAATTCCTTACCTCTGATACGTAGTTTAAAACTTAAAAAACTTTTTCAAAACATAACTATAACTCTAAGAACTAGCAAAAATCCTTCAAAGTTTATTGATTTAACTTACTGGTCCAGTGCAATTTGCGCCAGTTGCTTCGGTATAGCAAACTTTTGCCTTACAATGAACGTAAATAGGCCACGTCGAATTTGCGGTCCAAGCAAACGAAGAGAACCTGAAATTTGCTGTCGACCCCTCGTAGTTTTTAATAATTACGACGGTTGAAGATGCGGGACACCTGATAAAGAGCGATTTGTAACAGTGACTTATATCAGTGTTCAGCCTTTTACGCCGGCTCCAAACTTAGAAACATTCCCAAAATTTGCGGAACACTTCCACAACGGTAAAGACAGTTATACTTCTATAAATAAAACGACAACCTTTTTTGTTATCACAAATTATAATAAAGATTTTTTTCTAATAATCCATGCAGGCAGCTTAATTTGGAAAACATAAAAAGTTATAAATTTTAATTTTCTAGATTTTTAACTCTTATTTTGTATTGAAAATATTAATTCGGTATGCTAACCACAAAATTAGCCTGGAGGACAGCTAATGAGCAAAAAAAAGAGAAACAAAAAAAGTAATTTGTAAAGTTCTCAATTAAAATTTTTATGGTTTCTTGTGTTCTAAATAAAACCTTAGGCAAAAAAAAAACGTAAGAAACTTTCAGTTTTTAGGTCATTCCTTAAAAACACATTTTTTAAAATTTCAAATAGTGTCTTTACATTGTTGCTTTTCCGCAGATGTATAAGATAATAAAGTTTGCATCTTAATAAACTTAAATTCTTTCTTTTGGCAAACAAAAATGAAGAATTTAACTTGAAATACGTCTCAAGAGCAATCGGCCAAAATTTTCATTCAAAAAGGTTAAGTTAGCCACAAAATTTTTTAACAAAGTTAATCGACTTAATCATTTAAATATTCGCTTTAAAAGACAATAAATGTACTTGAACTCTAATATATTTCAATACATAAATATCTGGTAATATTTTGAAAAAGTAGGGTTGTGTTTTTAATCATAGTTTTTTTCAATAAAAAATTTAAGAGATATATATAAAAAAACTAGAGTATACAGTAGCGTTTCCCAAATTTTTTTGATCATGGAACACTTCATCTTATTATTTTAGCTTGTGGAATACTCAGTTAATAAATTTCAATTCACTTTGTTATCAAAAAATTGTAATTACTCTCATAGAAACAACAGTAAAAAATTAAAATTTTATAAAATTATGCAAACAAATTAAGCATATTTAATTCGGAGGATGAGCTCGTAAAGAAGCGGAAATACTTTTAACGTCTAGTGTGATACTTGACGGCTGAAGTTACATATCCACCTCGGGATTCAATCTGCTTCTGTACTTAGTTTTTGTTGACACATAGTGTGAAAACCCTGTTTCACATTGTAAGTCGTTGAAAAAGGCAAAAATTTCTTCAGAGCGTCTCTTGCAAGTGAATTTTGCATTTCGAACACTTATTCAAAACTGCTTGGGGGTCGATTGATGAATTCTAATTCTAAATTACCATCGTTTGAAAGTTCGATAAATTTTTCCATAGTTTTTCCTGCAAATGAAGCAGTCGAACAACTGAATGGATTACGAACCCAATCGCAATTAATCGTTTTCTCCGAAAAATATTGAAGAAAAATTTTTTATAGTTTCTGTAAGTGTCGCAGAATAACGCTTTTGACGAATTGGTCCATTTTGAGATTATTATCTTCGGAAAAGTTTTACAGCAAAGGAACGGATTCTAGATTGTCGATGTTTACATTTTCACACCAAAATTTGAGTTTTTGTTTGATGGTTGTAATTTTACCTTTGACTGAAAGAAAAGCAGTGTGTTTTCCCTGCAGGCTCAAGTTAAAATTATTCAACTTGCGAAATATATCATCCATATTAGCAAGGCACTGCAATCATTTCGGCTCGCCCAACCGGCAAGGTAGATTAAATTATTTTTCTTCAAAAAATGTCAATAGTTTCTTCCGTAATTCAAAAACTCTCACGAGCACCTTACCTCGGCTGAGCCAACGTATAGATGCGGGCAATAATTAGTTGCAACGGAGACTCCCCGCATCTTTGCAGTTTATAAAAAAAATTCTGTCTCTTAGCGTTTTGACTTGATAAAATTGATAATTTTTAACACGTCATCAAAAGCACTACTGAACTCAGAAGGCATTTCATTTGAAGTCAGCTGATGACGGTGTACAGCACAGTGGGAGTTGGAACATTCTAAATTTTTTTTAATTCGCGGCACGACACATTTTATTGAGCCGGTCGTGCGTTTGTTTAATCAGTGCATATATCCATACATTTTTTTCATGGAATTCCATTTTCATTCATAAATAAATCTTAAATAATTTCTTCTCCTGTGCTAAAAGTTGTTAAGTTTTGCACAAAAGCAAATCTTCTTGAACGTCTGCATTAGCCTATAGACATAACGAACAAATGCAAGGAGCACTGTTAATCCAGCTATATCTGTCGACTCATCTATCTGAAGAGAAAAAATTGATCTGCTGTTAACGGGAGTATACCTCAGGCTGTATATACATATCCATGTCATGTATACGAAGTCTTACTGTATTGTCTGATAAAGGAAGGCTTTTACGTT
Source organism: Diplosoma virens (assembly GCA_963680785.1). Lineage (NCBI taxonomy): Eukaryota > Metazoa > Chordata > Ascidiacea > Aplousobranchia > Didemnidae > Diplosoma > Diplosoma virens. Next base: position 4,515,526 of record OY796881.1, on the reverse strand, counting down.
TTTGGAGGCATTTTCGCTCAGTAAAATTTTAACAGCTTTAAGCATACAAGGCTTGATGAGATTCTCGGATATTGTGTGTGCTTCACCGGCAAAAGTAATTCTTTTGCTTATTAAATAAGTTATTTTCAATAATTTTTTTCTTGAAATGGCTTTCAAATGCATAAATTTCTGCATGCCTTTCATTTCGCAAAGTCTGGCCTTTAAAAAAAACGAGATGGTTTTTCCAATTAAGGTAATGTAATTCCTTTCAAAATGTCTCTTAATTGTGGCAGGCACATTTCATAGAATTTTTCTGCATATGAAACAAAGAGCATCAAACAGTCTTCAGAATCTGTCCAAGAAAACCCAAAGCCCAGGTAACCTTCATTATTTTCATTATAGTCAAGCTGGGCAATGCAAAGTTATCTATTTTTTACCGCCTAATACCCAGAGGCTTTTAAATAAACAAACAAAAAAAGAAAAAAATTACTCCAGAATTTATCTCATTTCTTTTAAAAGTGTCAATATCAAAATGAAGCAAATCCAAGTGTTTTTTAAAATTAAACTACACGTTCGTCTGCTGTTTTTAGATACGAAAACAAAATTTTAATGAGATATTTTGGTTGTTTAATTAGTAACAAAAAGATTGAGAAAAAGGTCTTAGCCATTTTGAAAAAGAACCTTTGTGTGTACAAAAAGTTAAGTAGCCTATCCTTATATAAGAAAATCATTTTTTAAGAATCAAAAATTTTTTAAAGCCTGGTTGAGTGGTTAAGGTTCGTATTAACATGGCTGCGGTTTAAAAGTTACTCGGTTCAAATTGTTGTGTCTTTGGAAAAGAAATTTTACGATACTTTTCTCTGCTTGGAAGTCTTAGCTAGCATATTTACATATTATTTATATCTTAATGAATAAATAAATAAAAATCCAAATAAAAAATTTCAACCGGACAGCAATATCTTGGCATCGCCAGAAGCTTATCGGGAAAATCAACAGTGGACAAGAAAAAATTATTTTGAGCAATAGGCCTACACAATAACTGGCAAAAAAATTCTTCTGAAACAAGCCAAATAAAAGAATGCATTAAAGTTGACCAAAATTTATTTGATTGCCCTAGCTTTCGTCAACTACTGCTTACTTAATCACGCGCAACGGGACAACATAAAACACACTAAATGCTGAAATACATCAATTTCTGTAAAAAACAGATTACCTCGAATAACAAGAGGCTGAATCATCGTAATCTATAATGATCTAAGTGTGCTCTAATCTTCATTGTCAATTTGAATTTGTTCTTCAAAACTAATATAGAGTTATTTTTCTCTGATCGAACACTTCTCTAAAACAACAAAATCTTGTTAGAATTCCAATGGCTTCTTTTTCTTTTTTTTTATAATCATAAAAAATTTTTTCATCCATTACGTGGTTTCAATTAAAGTCTAACTATTTTTATGCCTGTCTCAACTATCTCTAAATCCAATCCAATAATTACTGGAATCCAGATCGAATCCAATAATTACAGGAAAAAGCAGGCTTTTCTTTCATAAATAATCGAATATATTTGAAAATAATAAACTTCGTACAACAATTGCATAGAGCTGTAGTTTCGGACTTTGGCCCCTTAACCCCCGTCAGGTAGTCCTTTGTATGTTTAAATTTTTTCGAAGTTCTGATTGTTTAACTTTCAAAGTACAAAAATTTGCAATAACCACGACCGCCGGCGCATTACCCAAATTTCATAAAAAGCCGTGCGCCTCCAGAAACGGATGTTAAATTGAAAAAAAAATTTTTAAACACGTCAATAGTTTGTTAAATAACACAAGCTAAATTTACCGCATCATTGCATTCAAAAAGCAAGCTATTTAATGAAAAGTAAATTTTTACTCGCGTTTTTGCTGCGCATTGGCCACTTTGACTTTTTAAAATTGGCAGTGAAAAGATTAAACACAGTATATATTTTGCAGCTCTGCCATTAAAAAGCTTTTTGTAGGCTAGAATTCATGATCATTGATTTTACATCTGAAATCAATTTTTTATTACGTCAGGATTTTTTGAATATTACAGAGTAAATATTATATTATTAATGGATAACACCATATTTAGCGAAATTTTTCTAAACTATTTTGTCAAGATCGGGGTCAATTCAGAAAGAACCCCAGTTTAATGGAGACTGTAATCGGCATAGTCTTGATCCAACTTTTACTAGTCAGGTGTTTTTGAAAATATTTCTTGAAAAATCCCATGTAAAGTAATATTTTAACTTTTTATATCTAAAAGGACCTTATTATTACACGAATCAATAGTTTTTTTTTAAACTTATAGAAAAAAGTTGCTTGCTTCCAATATAAACTGATGCTGAAACATTTAAAAACTAACTGTAAAAAAGCCAATAGGAATTTTTGTTCCACAAATAATTGATTGATAGCCTTCAGTGATAATTAGATCCAAAAAAAACGATAGACAACAAGAAAAATGCATTGGCATTCTTTAAATAAGTTTGCTTTTAACAAAAGTTTTCGTAAAGAGAAAGTATCTACATACTGTATAAAAACATTGTAAAAAAAATTAATTAAAAAACTTTTATTTTAAATTTGCAATTAGCAAAATCCAACTGTCAAAATAAACTTATTTTCCACCTACACCAACAAAATCAAATTAAAAAGTTAAATTTTTCGTTTAGTCGCTTTATCAAAAATAGATTCACAAAATAAAATCTTTGTTTCTTATTCATCATAAAGTAGAGTAGAAGACACGGTGATCCGGAGTGGATGCCCTTCCAAACGACAAAAGACAATAAAGTAAAAGCAATGATAAGCCACGCCTATTAGCATTTAAAATTTCATACAAAAAACTTTCAAAAAATCAGCTGAAAAAAATTTCAATCTTTTCTATTCATTTTATGATCAACTGGTAGCGTTTGCTTAAATAATTTGTGTAATGGTATTGAAAATTGTTTCTTTATGGAAAACGCTTTCATCAACTCATTTATAACTAACTCACTTGTATAAAGTAAATTGATTTATTTTGCAACAGAAATTTGCTAATGATAATTAAAATATTATTCCGAACGAAGACAAATTCGATTAAATAAGAGAAAAAAATTTTATATCTAAATATTAATCGGTTAACAAACTTGAATCCAAGACTATTGAAAAACATCTTTTGTCTAGGTTTTGTCACAAAAAGTCGAACGATAATACAAATTTTTTCGTGCCTTAGTTAATCCAGTAAATGTAGAATAAATTTTTCCGACGAATCAATATTAAGTTATTATAAAAAAAAAGAAAAAACTCACGAATTTTGAATAAGCCAGTATCTCACTGAATCTGAAGGAAGAGATGTCGGAGTGGCCCAGCAGTCTGTAACCTAAAAAATTGTTTATTTTAATACTTACAAATTTTAGCTGATTTGTTTGATATTAAACAACCTAATATTTCAAAGTTTTAAAAAAAATTGATACAATTGCATAGAGAACAAACATGATGATTGAAACCGGGCAGTCGAAGCGTCAAGAACGGAGAAGACAATAAGAAATCTAAAAAAGTGACAACTCGAACTCAGAGAAGAAAAAGAAGTTTTGAAACTATTATTATTGGTTCTTCTTGGATTAATTCAATAAAGGACAAATATATTTGAATGACAGACATTTTAATTTAAGGTTATAAGATATATTCTGTTTGTGTTTCTGTTTAATCGCTTTTTACAGTTTAATATAAATGTAATTTTAAATTTTGTGTATTTAATCTGCAATAATTACGTCTGGAAGACCACAGGAGATCGGGATGCTCTGAGATCCCAACTCGAGCTGCTGCCCCTGCAAACCCAAAAGGACAAGCGCGCAAAGGGAAATACACTGAACTAATTCAATGCTTTCCCTGAAATGATAATGATGATGATGATGATAATGACAAATATTAGAAATAAACAAATGATAAAATGATAATTCATTTTTTTAGCTTAAATATCTTAAATTAAATACAAAATTTTGTTGAAAACAAAATCAAATATATACTTTTGCAATGAATTTGTTTGTTGCAAAATTAACGTGGGTAAGATTTACTGCGACCCAAATGTTATTTGGAACCAGAATGGTGCCACCTGGCAATATCATGTTGGTGTAAGAGCTGTTATAAAACAATCCCAGCGACCATCTGAAGCGACCGGCATTCAAGACTGCACCTAGAATAAATTTTCTGCAAAAAAACAATTCTGCAATGAAGCAAAAGGCATAAAATAATATTAAAACAATGTATTTGTAAAGTCTTTGAAGCATATATTGATACATGTAGTCTGCGCTAAAATTAATTAAGGAAAGCGGCACACCTTTTAAAAGGAGTTTTAAAATATAAAATAATTTTCTAATATTGTTAAATTAAAGAAATTTAAGTGTAATACGGAGGCAACTAATCGAAAAATTGATATTTAATGACTTTTTTGAAACACACTGTATATTTAAATACAATTGAATACGCTTTCTAGGACTTAACACTTAAGCCGTGTAATTGTTTTGTTTAATTTGTTTTTAATTTCTTAGTACCATTCTTATGTTGTTTTATTATCATAAAGAAATTACAATCTTTGATAAATCATACAAAAAAACAGTATTGTTTTGTCTTAAATCTTTTCTCAAAAAGCTATTCAAAAAAAATTCTTATGCCATAGTGTTTCTCATGATACGTTTTGTCCAAATGTGGCATGTAAAAAGTTGTGTGCTTTTCTCTTGAAAAGGAGATTTATTATTTATTTCCTTTCTCGCGTGAATTTTTTCATTGAGCTGAAAGTAGAGACTTGATGTTTTGCAGCCTGCGCTTCCTCATAATCATTTTCAATTTTTATGCCTGTACCCGACTTGTATTTTTTTTATTTTTGTGTAGACCTACAACCGCGTAATTCCGTTTTGGGGTTTACAATAGATAACCACAATAAAGTTTTTTAAGGCATGATAAATGCAAGATTAAAAACTTGCAAAATACGTATTATACTTTATCTTTTTCAAAATTAATGTGGCTCGCAAATATTTGTTTATTTTATATACTTACCTATAAGGGGGGAGGGGGGCGGTAAGAATTTTTTATTTTTTATTTTTCGATCACTAGTTCACACAAAAATAAATATTAGAAAAGACTAAGAAAAGAAAGAAGCAGCAAAATCCATACATTAAAACATTCATGAGATAATCAAAAAAATGCAAGTTTAAAGCGGTACAAAGCATGGCCACAACATCTTTATCAGTTAAAAGATATAAAATTAGAAAGGAAAAAGGAAAAAAATCTCATATTACAAGAAAGCCAATCAAACAAATTAGAAGATTGTAAAGCCAGTACATGACCTGCCTGCTTAATAATGGTGGTTGGCACAGCTAGTCAAAATAGGAATTCAGCTCAACTGAGCTTAACAAAACCTTTAGAGGTTATAGTTCAAAATGCACAATATCCCCATTTCTGCAGCATTGCACCTGGGTTACCATCTCATTTGCTACACCGCGACTGCTGAAATAGAGTGGGACCGTTCAGCAAACTTGTGCTAGATAAGGTCGGGATTAGAATTAAACCGAGAATATATGCGCTTGAGGCATTAAAAATACTAAGCCGCGTTGATTTTATAAATTTATTTATTTTATAAAATCGAGACTAATTATTCATGTTTAACGAGAGGGAGTAAGCACACCTTTGAATAAAGAAGTTAGGTATTTAACCCAGAAATCTTCATATTGTGACGCAATGTAAGCAAACCTTATCAATGGAGTGAGTTTGGACGAAGTTATTAGCTGAGTTCGATTGAACGAGCAAGTAAAGTTTAAACATGTTTCAATGAATCGTTGAATTATTCCATTTGATCGAGGCTGATTCCTGAGTGTCCAGGTGATGTAAATAGTGTAATTATCCATCTGTAAATTAATGGAATTATTTAATCTTCTAAATAATAACATTTTTGGGTGTAGGACAACTGGCCTTAGCTAATTGGCCGCAGTCTAACTGGCTGCGTCATCTAACCGGAGTCATCTATAAAATAATAAAGATATTATCTATAATAAAGATATTACGATAATGTGATAATATATGATGATATGAATATGATCTATAAATTATGAATATGATTATTATCTATAAAATAAAGATAATATGATTATGATCTACCATAAAAATGTCATGATAGTGTTATAATATATGATTATATGATTATAATCTATAAAATAAAGATAATATGATTATGATCGTATAACAAAGATATTATGATAATCATATCCTTCGGCTGCGGCCAGTTATCCCATTGCGATATTTTTTCGATTATTTCGATTTCTTTTAAATAATTAAAATTGGTCGTAACCCAAATTTTTTTTTAAAGAATCAAATACTGGATAAATTTGATAAGTGGGGACCATGTTTAATATCTAAAAAACGAAAAAGATTTTCACTTTCCATTGTTTCCCACTGAAATAGACTATCAAAAATTGAAAGAATGCCACAAAAAGATTTTAGTTTTATTTAAAGAATATTATTTTTGGACATTTTCTTTTTTGAGTTAATAGGGGTCGGCCGTGGTGTATGGATAAAGATGATGGAAATGGAGTTACTGGGAAAGAGGAAAAGAGAAAGACCAAAGAGAAGATTTTTAAATGTAGTGAAAAATATTGGGGAAGTTGGTGCGAAGGAGACGTACGTTGAAGACAGGAATGATTGGAGAAAGATGACACGCTGTGGCTACCCCTGACTGAAGGAAAAAGCTGAAAGGAGAAGAAGGGGTCGTCCGTGGTGTAATGATTTATAGTTGTTTATTTTTGTTTATTTGCTTCAAAGTTGACCAGTTTGTTAGGCAAACTATCGGGCCGTAATTTACTAATAACTTATAAATAGATAGGTGCAATGCATTGTATTTCTGATTATGTCCCGAAATCTTGGGTTTAATATTGTTTTTGTTCTACAAATCCTAGATAGCTCTTTCCCGGTACTTTACACAACCTAAAGTGTAAATTTAATATATCATAGATCAGTAAAAGTTTTAGTTAGATGTAAAATTAAGTTAATGAATGATTATTTTTATCAAAACGAAATAACTTTTTTTTATTATACATGATGTTTGTCATAAAGACTTTGAAGCTTTTATTGTTTTTAGTTTTACATTTCTTAAGGTTTTTAAAAGCAACTTTTAATGCTAAGTAATTAAATAGATAGGCCTTTTAGTACTAAAAGATATGAGTGAAGTAAGTTTTATAATCATGCAAAAAGTAATTTGTCGCACAGAGGCAAAACGTTTATTATAAAAAAATTACTCGAAAGTAGTGTATAAAGTCAAATAAGTTTTATACAATTTCAACAAAAGTTAAGGTATAACATCTTTTTAATCAAATTTTTATAAAGGTTGGCAATGCTATAATACATATTTACACTTTAGCAAGCTTTTTTAATTATAAACAACTCAAAAAAGACTAAATATGAAGTTGACATATGATGGTTAACATTCTTCGTATGTGTTGTTGATAAATTTTATCAAAAGCAATATGCAACACACAAATTTAAATAAAAAAAAAAGTAGTTTACATAAGTCCAAAATAATTTTTAAAAATTTTAAGTTTTTTTTTAGTATGAAAAAACGACTTGCCACAATTTATTAAAACAAAAGACTATTTTTTTACTTTAAAGTTAATTGGTTTATATTGATATTTCCAGGTAGAGTTATTTTAAACTTCTTACAGAAATATATGGATTGCAGTCCATCAAATTCAAGGAGAAAGAAGGATTGGAAATATTTGCTGCGCAGGGTGATGCCACATTGCCTAAAACCACATCTCGAGAAATAACGATTTGGTCTGTCCCTGTTGCGCCTAGTTCGCTGACATTGTGTGGTGACAAGCTAAAAACCAAATAGTTATTGATAAGTATGTTTCGTAAAACTGAAATTAAGTATTTGTAAGTAAAAGTAAAAAAGTTTATTATAAGAAAATTGTTCAGATCCATAATTATTTTTTTGATGTTTCGAATTTTTTTGGCCGTATAATTGGATTACAGTATATTAAATTAACAAAAGAACTTTATCGGATTTAGCAACACAACAATCAACAATTTTTTAAAAAAATTGAAAAGCTTAGAATTCTTTTATTTTAAACAAGACAATGACAGAAACAATAAAGGATAATTTGTGTTTTATTTTTGTATAAAAACCAGAAATTGGGTTAAAAAAATATTTTTGGTTTCTTTAAGTCACTATAAAATTTTATACTATTAAAAAGCATATTCCTTTGTACGTACTCATATGACAATAAAAGATTTTAATGTAATTTCGATCACCTTAAAATTGTCGAATATTCTCTGCAAATAAATTCATAATCTGCAAAATTAGGTATACTTAATAAAATATAACAAACAAAACTAAAAGAATTACATATAACATTAAAAAGTGCAGAGTTGTTGTACAATTAACATTCCAATTTTTTTATATGACAAAAAACAATTGGAATGTATGTCTTGCAAACAAAATAAAAGTATTTTAAATAGATGATATTTTTATCCTTGTTACACTAATTATTACATATTTATCTGTAATATATCTACTTGCTTATAGTGCACAATCAAAAAAATTTTTTAAAAAATTTTTATAGTTTAGTTTAGTTTTCTTTTCTTTCTTTTTTTCTTTGTTTTTTATTTACAGTAATTCACAATGCACTTTAGCTAAGTGTTTTTTGCCTACTGTGTATAAATAAAGCTCCATTAAATTATTTCAATGTGCAAGACGCTTTCGGAAAACAAAAATTTTGAAAAAATTATAATTATATTATGTCATGAAAACGTAGGAGGTCATTGCAGAAGCATTTACGTCGCGGGCTCTGGAAGTTATCAATTTGCAAACTTGCTAATTATGAAATAAATCAAGAGAATGATTATGGAGCTTGTCCGAAATCGGAGTTTCATCCTTACTACTGGTGACAGCAAGCAAAGCAGGCTACGCCGTCTTAAAAACGGCGTTCCTCAGGAATCGGTCTTGGCTCCCCTCCTATTTAACATCTATACATACGATCTTCCTTCCATGATTTCCAGAAAGTTTGCTTACGCTGATGACTTAGCATTGTTGCACTCTTCTGGAAATTGGAAGGACTTGGAGGGGACTTAAGCCAAGACATGTCTACACTTTTATCGTATCTCTAGACTTGGAGGTTGAAGCTCAGTCACACTAAGACGGTGACGGCAGCCTTTCACTTAAATAATCAAGAGGCCAAACGTGAGCTAAAAGTTTACAACAACGATAAACTTTTACCGTTCTGTCCAACTCCTACTTGCCTTGGGGTAAAACTGGACAGATTGCTCATGTTTCGTCACCACCTAAAGGCATTGCGCAAAAAACTGTCATCGCGCGTCACATTACTGAGCTATCGTATTTTTAATCTACTCAACAGCTGAGTACTGTGCGCCAGTCTGGTGCCGTAGTGCTCACACTCGCCTTAGGTTGGCAGGTCTCATCGACAGTGTTTTGAACGACGGCTTGCGCATAGTCACTGGATGCTTGCGTCCCACTCCAACGGACCAACTACCTATACTCTCAGGCATCCAGCCAGCTGAGCTTCGCCGACTGGGAGCGGCACTTTCCTTGGCTTATCATGGATCTCTGAACCCTGATCATATCTTGTACGGTCTTTTAAGTGGGTCCTTAGATACTTGACAAGTGAGACTAAGATCCAGACGCCCATTTGTGCCAGCTGCGCAGAATTTTTTGGACAACCTTGCCCGACTTGGCACTGCGCTTCTGAATGGACAAATCACAAATGAAAAATGGAGTACTGCGAAAATGCTTCCAGGCTCCGTGCTTTTGTGCCCGAGACCGATGCCAGGCCTGTTGGGATGGGCTTACCCCGAGCAGCTTGTGTTAAGCTCAACCGCCTGTGGACTGGTGTTGGGTGATTCCATTCATTCCTGCACAAATGGGGTCTCGCTTCTTTACCGAATTGCGAGTGTGGCGCCTCTGAGCAAACCGCAGACCATGTTTTAATAGCATGCCCTATACATCGGGCACCATATGAAGCACAAGGTCTGGCGGTTTCGGATGACGAAACCCGATGCTGGCTTAATAACGTCATTGCAGCATCTGATCTAGGCAGTACAGCAGCCTGGGGTAGTAAAAGGATAAACTTTCGGCCCCAGTCCTGTTTGTGTCTGACCTGGAGTGGATACCTCTTCAAACGATAGTAGTTAGAGATGCTTCATTTTACGTAAATTGTGGCGGTCCTGACGGTGGTCCGGTGCTCCATCTAGCTGATCTAGGTAATCAAGTTTGATGTCCGGACCAAGAATTTAATAAATGTTAAGTTATAAGTAATCCTCAATTAATTCTAAGATATAACTAATATGTTTAAGGTGCCAAGATTTTTTTAAAACCTATTATTCCAATTATTTAGGTTAAGGGTACGATGAAACTAAATAAAGTTGGATACTTGGTCAATGAAAATGTAGCGAATATAACTAAATATATAATTCTTAACCTTTCAAAATTTTAATTCCATAAATCGTAAAATCTAACCAATCTAATTAAAGTTGATCTAGCAAATATTCAATCCTTAACCTTCCAAGAGTTTAAATTCAAGTCACCCTATGATCTAACGAATCAATGTAAAATTAAATTAAAAGTTTATTGACGATCAATCTTATATTCAAAAGTTAACCAGAAAAGTTTAACTCAAAAACAATTCTGATTTGTTAAGATCTTTTATAAAATTAGTCATAAATTTTATTGCAACCTTGAAAGACGCGTTAGTAAAACAATGAGCTTTCTAATCAACAGTTGTAACAAACACAAAGTCTTGTAAAAAAACAAGTAGAACTATATATTTTTAAACAACAATTAGCTTTCTAACCAATGATTTTTTTATCAAGTTCACAAGTACAAGCAATTATTTTGAAAGACACCTCGCTAAAAAACAACTAGCTTTCTAATCAATGGATTTTAACAAGTTCACAAACAAGTATAAGCAATTATCCTGAAAGACACGTCGCTAAAAAGCAACAATTAGCTTTCTAACTGGTGCATTTTCAACAAGTTCACAAGTATAAGCAATTATCTTGAAAGACACGTTGCTAAAAACAATAATTAACTTTCTGGGAAATGTTTTACTTATTGAAACTGAGTCAAACGAGTTCAAACTCTTGTGAAACTATAATTCGTTATTTGCAAACAGCTTTTCAAGAAGCGATTTAACAAGTGTTGGTTTCAAGAACAAAACTATTGAATCCTTTCATTTGTTCAGAGATCAAGAATACATAAAAAGTTTATTGCGTGGGTATATAAAGCAAAGCATTTTGATTTTCTTATCATTATTTAAAAATGTCACAAGATTGCATTGACTCTGGCGCTGTTTGTAATCCCGAGGAATTTTTTTGCTATTTCCCTCGAAAGCGCCACATGTGCAGGGAAGAAGATCGCATGGAAACCTTTTGCAATTCGTGGCGTGATCAGAAACGCCCAACAGCTCAAAAAATGGTCGATGCAGGTTTTTTCTACAATACATACGGTGATGGTGTTTGCTGCTTTTATTGTGGAGGCCGACTGTTTCAATGGAAAGCCTACGACAACCCTTGGTACGAGCATGCAAAATGGTTTCCTTTGTGTGAATATATACTGAAAAACCGAGGTGTGGAATACGTGAAAAATGTATGTAGCAAACACCTGGATTTAAAAAGACCTCAGATAAAAAACCTGACTCCGTCTGCAGCAGTAAATCAAATACGTTCCATGCTCTTTGTGGAAGAAAAACAAAACCTAGACAAAATGATGATGTTTGATCCCCATGTAAAATTTGCAAAGAGTATAGGAGTCAAAGACACCAAAATTTGTCATGCTCTTATGCAACAATTGGAAAAACAAGACCGCAATTTCGAAAACTGTCAAGAGCTCCTCAATGCTATTTTGGACTTAAACCAAGAAGACAAGTGCATGAAATGCAAGAGCAATAAAAATAACGCAGTTGACATGCCTTGTGGGCATATGATTTACTGCTGGGCATGTTTGCAAGACACGCACATTTGCTGGTTATGTTCACTAAGATTGACAGAAAAAATCTGCATATACAAAGCCTGAAACTTTTTTTCTTTTTTGTGGTTATAAACACCTACGCAGTCCCAAAAGCACACAACATGGAAACCTACACCTACCAAGCAGACGAACTTCACCGTCAAGCAAACGAAATCAAGCATCCTCCCTTCTATACGAGCTGCTACGAGAAAATGATGGACCAAAAACAACTTCTCTCACAAGCAAGGGAAATGGAAAGTGCAGCCAGAACGCAATTTAAAGAAATTGCTGCATCCAGGCTGACGATTGCGTCCTCGACATTGTTGAGAAAAGTTGTAATCAGTGTGAAAAACGGAAAACTTATGTTTTCCATTGATCAGCTTTCCAAAGTCATGAACTTGTTGATGGGCCACCTACCGCACATTTTGTTTCGACCTAAATCCGACACCAAGGTATAAGTCATCCTGTTGTTCTGGTCTACCAACATGGACGATTCTGAATGTGAAATTCAGAAAAAATTCGAAATTATCAAGCAAGAAATCGCTGTCGATCACTTTCAACTTTGTTGCAATGTGGAAAACGTATTGTCTCCGAGACGTCAATTTCTATACTTGATGAACAACTACCTATGTTTGAACGCGGAAAACGACGAAGTCTACCACCTACCACCGGACAACAAGGAACAACTAAACAGCTTTCTTCAACTTCTAAAGAATCCTGCACAAAACAAAAACTTGCAAGCACTCCTTGACGGGTATTATCTGATTAATAAAATACAATAAATCAACGTTGTAATAATTCACGAATAAAACAAGAGATAGAACGATTGTTGTCAGTTAGGTTAGACGTAAAATCAGATACAATAGCATGCAAAGGTACACCGCGACAACGAAATAAAATATAATACACGCAATAGTGACCGCAAACGTTCGAAAATTTTCGGTTGTAAATCCAACCGGATAGGGAATAAGTGTCCATGTAAGACTCGAGACCGACGAAAGCAGGTGCTAGTGCGTAGCTGTCAAAATATTCTCCTCGACCGCGCTTGTCAAAATAAACAGCAATCCAATGTTCTCCGGGTTCGCTGCTCGAATCGGAATTGATGATGTAGGCAGAAGGAAAAACAGGTTTTTCCAGCTGATCAAAAGCACAGACTTTTTTAAAGACGTTTTGGGTTTGGGAGTCGTTTTTAAGCAAACGTTTGATTTGAAGTGTTTTCATGCCATATAGTCAAAACCTTCGTTCCTACCTTTATCGATTTCCAGTAGGTTGTCGTTTTTGGCAAACACAATCACAGTAAGAGTGCGTGCAGCAACGTTGGAAAAATGAATTTTGATGCGTATGTTGCCGTGCTTTATCAATTCGAAACCGACCTTGCTCGAATCCATCTGTGGTGTGAGATCGAAAGCAAACAAGACACAACTGTCCTTGAACTGTTCTCACAAAATAGCGTTCCCCGTGTCGCGATAGTATTGACCCGTTTGCATAAACAAACGAAGATAACTTTGAATAAAACGATCATTGGCAAAATCGGGTTGCAGTAGTTTGGAAGGGATTTGAACTCCGTCATGGTAAATCGTCATAAAACTGATGTTGTTGTGCTTAAAATAAAAAAGAAATTTGGTAATGACACCGTTGCAAGCATCATTTTCCACCACACCGACTACCAATCGAGTAGTTAGCTGACACAAGAACAGGTTTTCTTTGGTGATGCTTCGATTCCCTGTCGGCACGGTAAAACTCTTGACTTCCACAGGTTGGAGCGGATATTTTGCAGTGGCTTGTTGCAAGGCTTTGACATGAGCAAGGTGTACAGCCAGGTTTGGTTTTACTTTGCGAACAAACAAGGTCACTTCTTTTAAAGACACTTTTTTTGTGCTTGGTTTGCGTTTCCATGCAAGCAAAAAAATTCTTGGATCGAATCAGACGCAAGCGTACTTTGACTCCTTCAACAAGTAACAATTTTGAAAGGACAAGCCAATGTGCAGTTTCCCCATCATATCAATTTCTTTGCTTTCTGCAGCGAAAGATTTGCGCTGGTGTAGCCCTTGTTTGCTGCAGCACAACTATCGAAATGTCCGCTAGTATTGCGATGCCATAACAGAACAGAAAGTTGAGAATTTTTTTCTTCTTGTCCAAAACTTAGCAAGTTTTCAATGTAAGTTCGATAAGGATAATTGTTGTTGGACTGTGTGACAAGCGAACGATTCTAGACATCGACTTGTGACCATAGGGTATGTAAAAAATTACATTTGGTGCAATTTCCACGCCCTTTGCCAAATCAGTTCTGTTTGATGCAGTGACGCTCGCACGCGCGTAAGGAAAGCTATTAGCCAGATCAATGTAGTTGGAATTTTCAGCACTAACCGTAAATTCAATAGGGCCTGTGGAAACCAGCACCGATACCGGATGATTTTGGTAAAACTACCGTCTTTCAAATTGGTTTGACTCGGGGGCACCGAAAACAAGTCCAGTTGTGAGGTGGTGGATTCTGCCAAACTAAGGTGTACTAACGTTGCCTTGGTTCACGTAAAAATGTGGTAATGCTTCTTGCGCTTCTTCTTTTGTACTTTTCTCGGTGCTGCCTTTGGCTTTCCCAATTATTGTTGCTTTTTGATTTGGTCGATGGCAGTTTGTTTGGCGTCTTTACCTGTAAGACGTCGGAAGCAAACTCCACATGGCTTTGCAAAATTTATTTTCCGAGGGTTTTGGCACCTTTTTTTCACCAAAGGAAGAACGCTTTTAGCAATGGAACTAAACAGATTGCCTAGTCCATAGCTTGTTGCCCTCATGCCCCAGCAAAATAAGGCATGCCATGACCAACTTGAGACAAATAATACTCGTAGTTTTTGTATGCTTTTTCGTCACAACATTTGACCCGCATGTTTCTGCTACCATCGATATCTTACAATAGTAAGTTTTTCCTTTGCACTTTGTTTTTAAAACAAATTTAGTTTTCTCAGTCGTAAATGCAAAGTCACAATCACTTTTGCCTAGCGAAAACGAATCCGTTTTGCTTGATCGTCATGAAGCGAGATGTGAATGTTGCTAAAATTTTTTTTCAAGACAGGATGATATTGTATTTTGTCGTATCTTTTGAAGACATAAACATCCGGCTTCCCTGTTACAGGAAGGACAGCAAGCAAGGGTGCGAGAGTATGACCGACCGTTCTGTGCTTGATAGGATCACAATAGACATAGATGGCATTCACGGTGTCCACGTTGGCAACATTTTCTGAAGTGTACTCTCCGATTTATCGATACCATGCTTTTCGAAAATCCAAGACAGAAGCCAACTTCTTGGAAAAAGCCACCGACAGATCCAGTTGCATGTTACCATCGCATTCCATCGTAGGTGCTCCATCTTTGTGTTGGATGGACATGGTAATAAGTTGCGTTTGAGGATTGTAAGTGAGATCAAAGAGAAAATGGATTGGTTTTGTCAAAATTCCTTCGCTGACCAATGCTTTGTTTCTAGCTTAAAACTCTCATTTCATTTCTTGAAGCATCTGACGCATAACGAAATGAAGTTGTTGATAATAACTTGAAGGAAGAACTGCTGCAAATTGCATAAAGCACCGCGTTGATAGAAAATGAAACATTGATTGGTGTCGATGTTGTACCAACTGTTGGGATACAGAATTTCGGACAGACCTAACTCCCATGATCCAGTAAGTTGATTTTTTTGAGCAAGTGTATCATGTAATCAGAACCGTTGTTTTCAGGATAAATGTCCATAGACAAATTACTGGGGAAGGGTGAGGAACATGTTTGCTGAGAAAAAGTGATGGAAGCAAATAACCGACAGAGCTACTTAGCAAACTAATCCAGAGTTCTTTGTTCTTGTTGCTTTTCGTTAAATTGTATAAGCTCATCGAAACCACAATGTAAATCACCAAAACTCGTGCACTAAACAAAACAATGTCAAAAGTATTTATATGAGGCATACCTGTCTTTTTCGGACACCCAAGAATTAAAAAAAGAAGGGTACCCAAACCACTTTACCAAAAATTCAACACCTTTTTTGCGTTTGCGTCGTTGAAGAATACGCTCGATTCAAAACAAGTAATCCTTTTTATAGTTTTTCTGTAACTCTTCTTCGTAAAAATTTCGTTTCGATTTTGTAATAAGGAGGATTGTCTGGGAACACTCGAGCAACTTGAAATAGTTCGTCGGTCCATCCGGATAAGTAGCCTTTGCGAAATTGCATTCACAATATGGACAGCCAGACCTGGTTGCCTACTTTTAGTTTCACTCTTTTTAATTCGGGATCGGCATAGAGTGTAAGCCAAACCGACTCTTCGTTTTCTGCATTGACTGAATTCAGAGCACGTCTGATGGATTGGTGATGGGTGTTGTTGTAGGACTCGACCAGAGCCAGAAAGACTTCCACGTACCTTCGGCTGTAGGTGTAAGTAAAATAACGCCAGAGTCTTTCCTTCAACGTGCGTATGAAACGTTCTGCTATGGTCGCTTTCTTGTCGAAATTTTGTGTATGAACATGATCGATGCGATGCTGCTTCAATCAGGTTTGAAAGGGACGGTTGAGAAACTCGCGCTTTTCATATCCATTTGCAGTTTTGAAAACTTACCAATTTCAGACATCACACGCTCAAAAGCCTCGATCATGTCCAAGCTTGATTTGCTTTTTAAGTAAGCGGTAAAGGCCTTTTTCGAGAACACGTCAACAACCACCAAAATATATTTGTAATTGTCGTTGTAGGATTTGAGCAGAGAAACATCAACAAGATTGGCTTGCATTTGAAAGCAAGCGCCGGGCTCGATCATTTTTCTTCGTTTGAATTTTTTTCTCACTGGTTCGTGAAGCGTATAAGTGTCTTGCGATTGCAACCATTGCTTTGGAAAGCGTCGAGCTCCCGAGAAAGAGCCGCTTTTTTGGGGTCGTAATAATCTAAACGCTTTCCCATTAGACTGATTCGAACTCGCGAACGCTAAGTAAAGTAGCATCTCTGTTCTTTAATGCAGATTGAAACAAATCGTCGATAATTGAACCGGGTACCACACGATTGTCTAGTATCATGCGACCTTCGTCATCCCAGTCCAAGTTCTTTTTGCTGGTCGTGTCTTTGAGTAGATTTTTGGCTCTGGCACGTTTCTTGTATCGTTTTAAAACCGGATTTTTGGACAAAAGTTTTCTTGCTGACGTTTTCGGTTAAAACTTTTTCAAAAATATTTTTGCTTTTTGCAACGCTTTGTTATAAAGCGTTATTTTTTCGCTGTCTAGTCGGTTTGAAGTCAAGATTTCTTGCATTTTTTGATCGAGGTCAGAAAGCGCTTTTTTCTCAGGGGCCTGGTGTTTCAGTTTTGCATACACAAAGCAATTAGTTTTCTCATTTTATGAAACTGCCTACCACACCAGTTATCACAGGAGCAAGAGCCCAATAGCAAGAGTGGAAGAAATCCACCGGTTTGTACGAGTTATTTTTTTGGTCGTTAACGCCACCTTACGGTCAGCCAACTTTCCTAGTTTGCTCTTGTGCTGTCGTAACTTTTGTTTGTAATGCCGCGATAAACTAACGTTTCCTTGCAGAATGTTATGGGCGCAGTTGCAAAGGCAGCATATTAACTCTGGCGAAGCCTTGTCTAGAATACGCTTGCTGCATGTAACATAACCATTGGTATGACATCAAACCGTACCTGGAGCAGAAATCTGGTGGGTAATTTTCCGATTCTTTATATCTACAGAAATATCCTGTTGGATTGTTTTGAGCAATTGCGTGTAAATAAAGCGAATTTACGTCCAGACCGAGAATTTTTTCTGTTGTTTACGGGTTCGAAATTTTATGGTTTAGTTTAAAATTCATCTGTATTTAAAAACCAAGAAGTTAAAAAACAAACTAATAAACACAAGGTGAGAGGCGAACATACATAAAAATTTAATAACTACTTCGTGCAACAGAAACAAATTTAACAGGTTGAAAACCACTTTCATTGTAAGATTTTTAATATTGCTATATACGTATTTTTGGAAAAATATTACAACTTTTATCATTTATTGAATTTTTTGTACTATTGATATATAATGATTCTAAACATTTTCGTTTATCATAATCAATGTTGTAATTCAATATTTCAAAATTCCCAAAATCAATCCTATGTTTGCAATTAAAACAATGTTTAACCAATGCAGTTTTTTATTTAAATCTTCTTTTTATTTAGCTAATTCGTCCATTTGCTCTTCCTCAAACAATATCATACTTTGATTTTTGGGCTGCAGGGCATGTTGCTGCTTCGTTGTGACTACGACGTTTTATTTTTAAAGATTTCTTTTTGCTTGACGCTTCGGAACTACAGCTTGCTGCTTACTTTCGATGGAGTCTTCTTCCAAACTGGACACTGGTTAGTTTGTGAATACTTGTTTTCTGTCTGACAGGTTAGTGCAATTATGATCTTTTAATTCCTTAATAGTTTCAAAATTTTTAGAACATTATCTGCATACACAGCAAAATTTCATATGTTTCTTCAAGTTATCTTTTCTTGCAAAATTTTTTTCAGATTTTGAACAACTCACCTCATACGTTCTGCTATAAATAGATAATTGATGTAATCATAAATAATCTTTTCGTTTAAATGATTTTTTGCATAACATACAATCATAACTTTCATTGCTATGCACTGATGCTATATGTCTCTTCAAAGTGCGCTTTTCAGTAAACACTTTAGAACATGTGTCACAGGTGAACGACATTGTGAATAACTAAAAGCTCGAGCAACCATGCTTATATATCCTCTTCATACGACGTCACTTCTCGCGAACTAACTGCTTAAGTAAATTTTTTATGAATATTAATCAATTTGGCTGGAGGGCAGATCTCTGTGCTTGGATGGTTAGTTTTCCAATAATATTCCACTGACGATCAATGACGTAATCTAGTTATATGTTTGTGTGTGGATGATTTTAAACTCGATTGCTATTTGTTAAAATAAGGAAAAAAGCAATTGATTAGAAAGCTAATGACTATTTTTAGCGACGTGTCTTTTAAGATAATTGGTAATACAGTACTTGTTTGTGAACTTGTTAAAAAATCAATTATTAAAAAGTTGTTTCAAAAAATAGATTATTCTTATTTTTACAAAACTTTGAACTTTTTTGATCTGGTTTAAATAAGTAAAACATTTGTCAGAAAGTCAACTGATGTTTTTAGTGATATGTCTTTTAAGATAATTGCTTATACCTGTTTTTGAACTTGTTGAAAATCAGTGGTTAGAAAGCTAATTACTGCTTTTTAGAGACGTGTTATTCAGGATAATTGCATATAATTGTTTATGAACTTGTTAAAAACCACTGGTTAGAAAGTTAGTTGTTTTTAGTGATGTGTCTTTCGAGATAATTGTTTATACTTGTAAACTTGTTAAAAAATTATTGGTTGAAAAGCTAATTGTTTTTTAAAAATATATAGTTGTACTTATTTTTACAAGACTTAATTTGTCTATGTTACAACCGTCGGTTAGAAAGCTTATTGCTTTTACTGACGTGTCTTTGAATGTTGCAATAAAATTTGTGACTAATTTTATAAAAGGTCTTGACAAATCAAAATTGTTCTAGGGTTAAACTCTTGTGGTTAACTTTCGAATATAAGGTTGATCATCAATAAGATCTTGTTTTACATTGATTCCTTAGATCTTAGGGTGACTTGATTTTAAACTCTTAAGAGGTTAAGGATTGAATATTTTGCTAGATCTTCATAGATCAAGAATCCAACTTTGTCTAGATTGGTTACATCTTACGATTTATTGAATTAAAATCTTGAAAGGTTAAGGATTGAATATTTAGCTAGATTTTCTGCATGACCAACTTTAATTAGATTGGTGAGACCTTAGGGTTCATTGAATTAAAAGAGTAAGAATTGAATATTTAGCTTGATTTGCTGCATGACCAACTTTTTTTAGATTGATTGATCTTGCGGTTCATTGAATTAAAATCTTGAAACATTGAATATAAAGCTTGATATTCATTGACTAACTTTGTTTCAATTGGTTAGAATTTACGGATTATTACAGGGTTTTTAAAACATTTTGAAAGTGGAATACCCTATGTAATTAGTGATATAAATAATTGAAGATTACTTATATCTCAACATTTATTCATTTCGACGGAAAATCTTTATATAATTAATTGAGGATTACTTCTGTCTTAATATTCCATAAGTTTCCGGAAATTAAACTTGATCACCTAGATCCACTAGGCGGACCTTTATCAGGACCTCCGTCAGGACCGCCGCAAGTACAGCTGCAATTCACGTTAAATGACGCATCTCTAACTACTAATGATGAATAAAACATACGAGTATGTACTGCTTCAGTCCACTGTCTCTTGTAGTCCAGAAAAGTTTATCAGAGCTCTTTGTCAATTCAAAGCATCAAGTTCGACCCAGATCTGGTTACAATAGTCATTATTGAATTAAGGAGGACTTTATTAAGGCTATATCTGTAAGTATGAAAAGAATATCTTCAAGAAAATAAGATCTCCTAGTTAACGTCCGCAAGAAATACAACTGTGACATCCTCTGCATCCACGAGACATACCATGGTCTTAATCACAATTGACAACGCATACCAGGAATAATCCTGGTAATAGAGTGCCCCCATAAAAAACATGGAAGTGCTATGTTTGTTAAAGATGGTAGCATGTTTGATTCAACATCCCAAACCAGTCCCAACAACATCGAGATGTTGAGTACCACTTTATATCGATTAACCATCACCTCCATCTACAAATTTCCCAAAAAACTTTTTTGCGTAACATTGGTTTCTACCAACAAAAAGAAAGTTTTTATTGGTGATTTCAATAATCATAGCACCACTTAGAGCAATGACAAAACTAACAACGATGGAGAAGCTGTGGAACAATGGTTCGAAGCTCTGAATTTGAATCTTATTTATAATGTTAAACTGCCCAGGTTATTCAATAATGGAAGCTGAAAAAAAGGCTACCACTCAGATCTGACCTTTGTAAGCTCAAAGATTGCGAGACTCTGCAATAAACTTGTATTTCAGCCAATTTTCCGGACACAACACCGTTCTATTGGTATCAGGATCAATAGAGCAGTTATGCCGAAAACTGTTTCATTTCAACGTCATTTTAATTACACCAAAGCAAACTGTCAAGCCTTCTTGGGAGAACTTGAAAACTACGCTAGAAACGTGCTACCTACGCCCACCAAATATGATACTTTTATTGAACTGGTGCATAAATCTTGTAGAATCAACATCTCCAATGTAACAAAGCATCTTATATCCTCGACTTGACTAATGAGAGTGCTAGACTATGTAAAGAATACAAACAAATGTTCAATAAAGGTCCCTTTGATGATTGCACCGCCGAAGTTTGTCAATTTCTGCTATCTGCTATTTTCAACTAAAAGCAAACTCATCCTGTTACAGCAAGTTTCGCACCCAATTTAGTTTCGTTTCAGTTAATTTCGCGCTTTGTTATCCAATTCTGTAAGTTTGATTTGTCTCACCATTGCGCCTGAAATGTTTTTGTTTTCTTTATAAATTTATGTTTAATTATTGGAAAAGACAGATAGAGAGAGATTGCATTTGTTAACTCTGTAAACGCTTATGAACTTATAGACTACTGTTTGAACGTGTTTAGAATTGCATACTGTTTAAAATTGATACTGTTTGATTCTACTGTATGTATTGTTTTCTTGTGTTCTAGACAGGTAAGAGTCTAAATCAGTTAAATACCGTTTCACCAAAATCTTTCATCGTCAATCGTCAATAGTCAATAATCAATCGTTGTATAATTATCTGTCTTTATTTTGTATCGTTTGTTTAATTTGTTTCAATTTAATACATTCATTTTAATTCATTGACGCATCATTTAACTAATTGCTCAAAACACCAGAATCCCAGTAACACATCCCATTAAAATCAAATTTAAAATTAATCAATGCATGTCTTCCAGTGAGCCAAACTCTATTAGACCATTCACAGAAGAAGAGCCGAACACGGGAATCAAAAGTTTAAAGAATGGCAACGCAATATGACTTGATAACATCATAGTGGAAAAAATTAGGCATTTTGGATCCAAGGCAAGAAACCGGTTATTACAGTTTTTCAACAACTTCCTCTTCCAACAAAAAAATTCCCGGAATATGGAAAAGAATTAAAGCATTTGCCCTGCTAAAACCTGGGAAAGATTGTTTGAACCAAAACGTTATACATTAATAGCCCTACTCAGCCACCTCTAAAAACTCTTAGAGAGTTTTTTCTCAACCAACTTGCTTTTATCATAGAAATCCACCACATTGGAGAGCAACCTAGTTTCCGCCCTGGTGAGTCGACCATCGGCCAATTGCTAAACCTGACTCCACACATTGAAGACATCTACCAGAAAAAGAAGATTGCGGGAGCTGCTTACGTAGACCTCACTGCTGGCTAGGACACAGTGAACCATCGTCTTCTCTCCAAAAAATATTAAAAATGACCAATAATTTACATTTCATTCAGCTTCTTGGAGAGAAGCTAAGAAATAGACGTTTTTTTGTAATGCTAAACAACAAACGAAGCAGAGACTGACTCCAAAAGAACAGCCTTCCTCAAGGCAGCGTGCTGACCCCCTCGTTTACAACGTATTCACTGACGAACAACCACTGGATCCAGGAACCAAGCGTTTTGTTTATGCTGAAAATCTTTGTGCTACTAGCCAGTATTGACATTCATTGCACTTAAAAAATTTTCATTCAATGCTTTAAACGGTTTACAGCTTTATCTGCAAAAATTTTTTTCGAAGCCAACCCATCAAAGACCTAATTGTGCTCCTTCCACCTCAAAAAAAGAGAAGCGAACCGCTCACTAAACATCAAGTGGGATGAAAAAACTTGAAAACACCACATACCTAAAATTTCTTAAAGTAACTTTTAATCGATTCCTGATACTTAAAAAATACATTCAAAATGCGGGGCTAAAGTGTGCATGAGAAACAACATCATGCGCAAACTTATTTCTTCACGATGGGAAGCTAGTCCTTCTACTTCAAGAACATTAGCTCTTGCTCTTTATTAATTTGCAGCTGAGTATGCTTAGCCAATATGGTCACGGTCGGCACATGCTCATTGCCTCGATCCTGCTCTCAATGAGAGTTGTCGTATTATCACAAGATGCCTAAAACCAACCGTCACCAGCTGTCTATACCTGCTTGCCAAAATAGCTCCACTAAACATTAGATGAGAGGTGGCAAGCAGAAGAAAAAGCCAAAAAGCAAGAAACAACCCAAGCCTCATGCTATACCAATCAGAGGCAGCAAACTAACACCTCAAATTAAAAAAGAATTTTTTGCATAACACCCATTCTCTTAACATGCCTTTCGAGAAGATAACGATCGAGCTATGGAAGAACCGGCTTAGAAAATGGTTAAAACTTCATTGAAATATTTGAATAGCTCCAATATTTGTGTTGACGTGTTGCAGTTGTTGGGTTTGTTGGCTATGTTTGGCTTACATAAAATAGAATTTGTCTAATTAATGAGTTCAAAAAGATTAATTAATGACAAATTTTGTAAAGTAAAAATTGTTCAAGAACTCACTGTTTTTTTTCATTATTATTATTTTTATTTTCTGTGTATCTGGTGGCTAGCTGATTTGGAATAATTTTTAGAACTTCGCCTTTTTCTAACTTGTCACATTAAATCTTATCAGCACTTCTGAAATCACACCGCTTGTCGCACCACTGTCCGCATTTGGTGGACATCTGTTATTAAAGCATGATTCTTAGCAAAATCTCATAACATTTGTTTGCAAGTAGTATATTAGAATGAAGAACACAAAAAGACAAACATCTTGCTTAGTTGGCTGATCGAATCAACGACCAACAAAAAAACCAGTCGTACATAAAGCCGCCTATATATTCACTCACACAAACCACATTAGTAGTATGTAATGGCTGGTTTGGTTGGTGTTGTGACGTCATCAGAGGAGCCCTCGGAGGAGCGCGATGGCGCACTGACTTCAGTGCGTTCCGAACCCTAGACTCCATGAGCCAAGGTCGAAACCCTATCTTTTTAATGTTTCAAATCAATTTAGTTTCAAATTAACATTAAAATTAATAAGTTCTAAAAGAAAAAATAAAATTAATTCTATTGAAAACGATTTTAAGTTCTAGATAGTTACGACGTATTTCCTGAAGCCGCGTCGTTTCCTGTTCTGAATCGTATTGATTTGACCTTAAGTAAACTCTAAGTCCAAAAAAGCGATTTAATATTTTTTAATCTCAAAGGCAATATTGATGCACGTTTAAGCGTTAATTTTTGTTAGACCTTCACTTAATTTTTTCTTGATAACCTTAATTTTTGTCATAACTATCTTTAATTTTTCTTAAAAATCTTGATTTTCATCACAACTTTGTTTAATTTTTTTCTTAACAACCTTGATTTTTGTAACACCTTTGTTTAACATTTTCTTGAAAACCTTAATTTTTGTCATAACTACCTTCAATTTTTTTTTAAAAACTTAATTTTTATAACTATCTTCAATTTTTTTTTCTCGGCTATCTTGATTTTCTTATATCTAGGATTAATTTTTTTCTTGATAACCTTGATTTTTGTCATACCTTTGTTGAATTTTTTCTTAACAACCTCGATTTTTGTCACACTTATCTTTAATTTTTCTTAACAATCTTGACCTTTGTTTAAATTTTTTTCTTATCAACCTTGGTTTTTGTCATACCTTTGTTTAATTTTTCTCGATAACCTTGATTTTTGTCACACCTAAACTCAATTTTTTTCTAAAGAACCTTAATTTCTGTCACACCTTTGTTTAATTTTCTTGAAAACCTTAATTTTTGTCATAACTCCCTTCAATTTTTTTCTTAACAACCTCAATTTTTGTCATAACTTTGTTTAATTTTTTTAAAAAACTTAATTTTTATAACTATCTTTAATTTTTTTTCTCGGTGATCTTGATTTTTTTATATCTAAGTTTAATTTTTCTTGGTAACCTTGATTTTTATCATAACTTTGTTGAATTTTTTCTCGATAACCTTGATTTTTGTCACACCTAAACTCAATTTTTTTTCGAAAGAACCTTAATTTCTGTCACACCTTTGTTTAATTTTCTTGAAAACCTTAATTTTTGTCATAACTCCCTTCAATTTTTTTCTTAACAACCTCAATTTTTGTCATAACTTTGTTTAATTTTTTTAAAAAACTTAATTTTTATAACTATCTTTAATTTTTTTCTCGGTGATCTTGATTTTTTTATATCTAAGTTTAATTTTTCTTGGTAACCTTGATTTTTGTCATAACTTTGTTGAATTTTTTCTTGAAAACCTCGATTTTTGTCACATCTATCTTTAATTTTTCTTAAAAGCCTTAATTTTTGTCGTATCTATCTTTAATTTTTTCTTAACAACCTCGATTTTTGTTATGCCTTTGTTTAATTTTTCTTGAAAACCTTAATTTTTCTCATAACTATCTTCAATTTTTTCTTAACAATCTCGAATTTTTGTCATATCTTTGTTCAATTTTTTTCTTGAAAACCTTAATTTTTATAACTATCTTCAATTTTATCTCGGCGATCTTGATTTCTTTCATAACTTTGTTTAGTTATTTCTTAACAACCTCGATTTTTGTCACATCTATCTTTAATTTTTCTTAACAATCTTGATTTTTGTCATACCTTTGTTTAAGTTTTTTCTTATCAAACTTGGTTTTTATCGTACTTTTGTTTTATTTTCTCAACAATCTTGATTTTTGTCATGCCTTTGTTTAAGTTTTTCTTGAAAACCTTAATTTTTATAATTCTCTTCAATTTTTTTTTTCTCGGTGATCTTGATTTTCTTATATCTAGGTTTAATTTTTTTTCTTGGTAACCTTGATTTTTGTCATAACTTTGTTTAGTTATTTCTTAACATCCTCGATTTTTGTCACATTTATCTTTAATTTTTCTTAACAATCTTGATTTTTGTCATACCTTTGTTTAATTTTTCTGAAAAACCTTAATTTTTGTCGTAACTATCTTCAATTTTTTCTTAACAAACTCGATTTTTGTCATGCCTTTGTTCAATTTAAAAACTTTTTTCTCTAAGCAATCTTGATTTTTGTCATAACTCCCTTCAATTTTTTTCTTAACAACCTCGATTTTTGTCATAACTTTGTTTAAGTTTTTTTTTTTGAAAACCTTAATTTTTATAACTATCTTCAATTCTTTTTTCTCGGTGATCTTGATTTTCTTATATCTAGGTTTAACTTTTTCTTGGTAACCTTGATTTTTGTCATAACTTTGTTTAGTTATTTCTTAACATCCTCGATTTTTGTCACATCTATCTTTAATTTTTCTTAACAATCTTGATTTTTGTCATGCCTTTGTTTAATTTTTCTTAAAAACCTTAATTTTTGTCGTAACTACGTATCTTCAATTTTTTCTTAACAATTACGATTTTGGTTATTCCTTTGTTTAATTTTTTCTTAAAAACATTAATTTTTATAACTATCTTCAATTTTTTCTCGGCGATCTTGATTTCTTTCATACCTTTGTTTAGTTATTTCTTAACAACCTCGATTTTTGTCACATCTATCTTTAATTTTTCTTAACAATCTTGATTTTTGTCATACCTTTGTTTAAGTTTTTTCTTATTAACCTTTGTTTTTATCATACTTTTGTTTAATTTTCTCAACAATCTTGATTTTTGTCATGCCTTTGTTTAATTTTTTCTTAAAAACCTTAATTTTTATAACTCTATTCAATTTTTTTTTCTCGAATTTTTATAACTCTCTTCAATTTTTTTTTTCTCGGTGATCTTGATTTTCTTATATCTAGGTTTAATTTTTTCTTGGTAAACTTGATTTTTGTCATAACTTTGTTTAGTTATTTTTTGACATTCTTTAATTTTTCTTAACAGTCTTGATTCCGTAACTATCTTCAATTTTTTCTTAACAAACTCGATTTTGTTATTCCTTGTTCCATTTTTTCTTGAAAACCTTAATTTTTCTCATAACTATCTTCAATTTTTTCTTAACAATTTCGATTTTTTGTCATATCTTTGTTTAATTTTTTCTTAAAAACATTAATTTTTCTAACTATCTTCAATTTTTTCTCGGCGATCTTGATTTCTTTCATACCTTTGTTTAGTTATTTCTTGGTAACCTTGATTTTTGTCATACCTAACCTCAATTTTTTCTAGCCAAACTTGATTTTTGTTATATCTTTGCTCAATTTTTTCTAAACAACCTTGGTTTTTGTCATGCCTTTGTTTAATTTTTTTTTTTCTTTGATTTTTGTCCTACCTTTGTTTAATTTTTCTTGGTAACCTTGATTTTTTGTCGTACCTAACCTCAATTTTTCTCTTGGCAACCTCGATTTTTCTCACACCTATCTTTAATTTTTTCTTGGCAACCTTGATTTTTGTCGTACCTAACCTCAATTTTTCTCTTGGCAATCTCGATTTTTCTCACACCTATCTTTAATTTTTTTCTTGGCAACCTTGACTTTTGTCGCACCTAACTTCAATTTTTTTCTCTAAACATCCTTGATTTTTGTCATACTTTTGTTTAATTTTTCTTGGTTACCTCGATTTTTGTTATACTTAACCTCAATTTTTTCTTGGAAACCTTGATTTTTATTATACTTATTTTCAATTTTTTTTTCTAAACAACCTCGTTTTTTGTTATATCTAAATTCAAATTTTTTTTCTTGGCAACCTTGATTTTTACTCATAGTCAAAGTAATCGTTAAAAGTTTTAAACAAAAATTTTTATTGATAGGATATTCGTGTTCAATAAACAGATGTTTCATAATAAAAAGTCGTCTTTTTTCCACTTTAGTAAACCGAATTCAAACATAGTTATTATTTTTATGGAGTATGAATTCGCTTTCTAGTGTTAACATTTTAATTGTTTCAAAAATGAATTCAGTTCCAACTACGTTTAATCTTTTGGTCGTTTTATAAACTTTTAATAATAAAAAAGCTAACCGTAATATCTGTAAGCGTGACAATATGTTTTTGATAATTGCGTCAAATTCTCTCTCTTACACAGAAGCTGGCCGTATCCTGTTCATAGCGTATTTCGTTTCCTGACATATTCATGATCGGAGTTTGAAAATCTGGTTACCTTAATTTCCAGAGTAAAAATAGAGTAAGCGAAAATTTTTATAATACACCTTGATTTTTATAGTTTTTAACAATTTTCTGTGAAAAGGAAAATTTATTACAAGCTTGTCCCAAAAAATTTGATTTCAAAACACCGCTTAGTTTGATCCCCAATCAATTGCAACCGTTTATGTTAAAAAGTTTTACATTTTTTCACTTTTACTAAAGAAATTCATCATAAAACTGAACATTTTAATTCATTTTACCAACTAAACTTTCTAAAATTAACATAAAATTTGAAATCAAATAAGACCAACGTAAGTTTAAAAAGTTTTGTATAAGTAAGATCAATTCCAAGAAAAATCGGTTGTATTTTGAAAATATACTAAGATTTATTCTATCAAGTCCTATCGCAGTTAGTTCTTATGTCTAAATGAAAACAAACCAAACTGAAATTATTTAATTAACTTATTGACTAGCTCGAAATCTAAAAATAAACTCTTCAAAAAGCAGGATTTTTAAAAAATACCTAAAACTTTGCTTTCAGGATACGGTTTTGCTTGGGGTAACAAACAAAAATAAAAAAACCAATAAATTCACTCTTTTATCTTGAACGTTGCTAACCTCTGAAAAAAGGTTTGGACATTGACCTTGTGAAAGAAACCGTCTACAGGTATTAAAACTTAAACTTTTAAATTTCATTTTCCGCAACAACGTTTTGTGGTTAAATTTTAAATTATTGCACTAGTTTAACCAAAATACTTTAGTTTTTCTTTCTCTAAATAAACGTTTTAACCAAAAGCTTCATTAATTGATATTAACAATACGATTCACGAATATAATTTTATACATTTTTCAGACGGAGGTTTTGTGGTCAGGTTCTTAAAATTATCACTATTTAAAAATTTCCTCACATTGTAAAGATTTTAGTATGGAAACAGTAGATCTGTTTTACGTGAAAAAATTTAACTTTTTGAAAGACCAACCTTTCTTCCAAGTGTCTTGCATTTTAAAGTTACGGAAACACTAGCTTACTTAAAAAAATCTAAAAAATTTCTCCTAAAAAGTGTACATTTCTTCGTTGCAGGAGTTTGTTAGTTTTTGGAACCAAATCCTAAAAAACTACTTTATGTTAGGTTTTTGTTATTTTAACGCATAGCAACAATTCAATCTCAAAATTTTTATCACAATTGTTTTCTTAATTGCGCAAATGTAATTTTGTCAAACTCTTTGTATATTTGTTGCACAGAAGCAAATATTTCGACTTTTGCACGGTTCTCATTTTACTTAGTTTTTTCTTTCCAAAGTGAAAAGAGTCGCATGAAAGCCTTTAACTAAATATCGATTTGTTTGTTTTAATTACTAAGCAACAACACAAACATTTCAAAGTTAACTAACAAAAAAGTTGACTAGTCAACTTTATTAGACTCATGAAAAGATATCAATTTTTGACTTAAAGAGTTTTTTCACCTTGTAACTTAAATGTTTTCAATCTACTTTGCGTTAAAAAGGTGTTTAGCATTTAAAAATTTCACAAGATTTTCTTAAGTTGAAACCATCTTAATTGAAAAATAGCAAATTTGGCGTTGAAAGTTGTTCGGTTTGCAAATCAATATCTGTTTTTAACAATTGTTTATTTATTATGTAACCTAAATGTGATGCTTTAAATTAACTTTATGATAAAAATCAGTCAACCTTACAAATTTTAACTAGTTGAAACCGTT
>OY796881.1:4371021-4485576 GCA_963680785.1 Diplosoma virens | reverse complement strand
TATCGCCACAATATGGTTGAAGAAAATTTATTCCTTGCCAAAATTATATGTTAAGAAAAAATTGAAGATAGTTATGAGAAAAATTAAGGTTTTCAAGAAAAAATGGAACAAGGAATAACAAAATCGAGTTTGTTAAGAAAAAATTGAAGATAGTTACGAAATCAAGACTGTTAAGAAAAATTAAAGATAGATGTGACAAAAAATCGAGGATGTCAAAAAATAACTAAACAAAGTTATGACAAAAATCAAGTTTACCAAGAAAAAATTAAACCTAGATATAAGAAAATCAAGATCACCGAGAAAAAAAAAATTGAAGAGAGTTATAAAAATTAAGGTTTTTAAGAAAAAATTAAACAAAGGCATGACAAAAATCAAGATTGTTGAGAAAATTAAACAAAAGTATGATAAAAACAAAGGTTAATAAGAAAAAACTTAAACAAAGGTATGACAAAAATCAAGATTGTTAAGAAAAATTAAAGATAGATGTGACAAAAATCGAGGTTGTCAAGAAATAACTAAACAAAGGTATGAAAGAAATCAAGATCGCCGAGAAAAAATTGAAGATAGTTATAAAAATTAATGTTTTTAAGAAAAACTTAAACAAAGGAATAACCAAAATCGTAATTGTTAAGAAAAAATTGAAGATAGTTACGACAAAAATTAAGGTTTTTAAGAAAAATTAAACAAAGGCATGACAAAAATCAAGATTGTTAAGAAAAATTAAAGATAGATGTGACAAAAATCGAGGATGTTAAGAAATAACTAAACAAAGTTATGACAAAAATCAAGGTTACCAAGAAAAAGTTAAACCTAGATATAAGAAAATCAAAATCACCGAGAAAAAAAAATTGAAGATAGTTATAAAAATTAAGGTTTTCAAAAAAAAAAACTTAAACAAAGTTATGACAAAAATCGAGGTTTTTAAGAAAAAAATTGAAGGGAGTTATGACAAAAATCAAGATTGCTTAGAGAAAAAAGTTTTTAAATTGAACAAAGGCATGACAAAAATCGAGTTTGTTAAGAAAAAATTGAAGATAGTTACGACAAAAATTAAGGTTTTTCAGAAAAATTAAACAAAGGTATGACAAAAATCAAGATTGTTAAGAAAAATTAAAGATAGATGTGACAAAAATCGAGGATGTTAAGAAATAACTAAACAAAGTTATGACAAAAATCAAGGTTACCAAGAAAAAAAATTAAACCTAGATATAAGAAAATCAAGATCACCGAGAAAAAAAAATTGAAGAGAATTATAAAAATTAAGGTTTTCAAGAAAAACTTAAACAAAGGCATGACAAAAATCAAGATTGTTGAGAAAATAAAACAAAAGTACGATAAAAACCAAGTTTGATAAGAAAAAACTTAAACAAAGGTATGACAAAAATCAAGATTGTTAAGAAAAATTAAAGATAGATGTGACAAAAATCGAGGTTGTTAAGAAATAACTAAACAAAGTTATGACAAAAATCAAGGTTACCAAGAAAAAAAATTAAACCTAGATATAAGAAAATCAAGATCACCGAGAAAAAAAAAATTGAAGAGAATTATAAAAATTAAGGTTTTCAAGAAAAACTTAAACAAAGGCATGACAAAAATCAAGATTGTTGAGAAAATAAAACAAAAGTACGATAAAAACCAAGTTTGATAAGAAAAAACTTAAACAAAGGTATGACAAAAATCAAGATTGTTAAGAAAAATTAAAGATAGATGTGACAAAAATCGAGGTTGTTAAGAAATAACTAAACAAAGTTATGAAAGAAATCAAGATCGCCGAGATAAAATTGAAGATAGCTTTAAAAATTAAGGTTTTCAAGAAAAAAATTGAACAAAGATATGACAAAAATTCGAGATTGTTAAGAAAAAATTGAAGATAGTTATGAGAAAAATTAAGGTTTTCAAGAAAAATTAAACAAAGGCATAACAAAAATCGAGGTTGTTAAGAAAAAATTGAAGATAGATACGACAAAAATTAAGGCTTTTAAGAAAAATTAAAGATAGATGTGACAAAAATCGAGGTTTTCAAGAAAAAATTCAACAAAGTTATGACAAAAATCAAGGTTACCAAGAAAAATTAAACTTAGATATAAAAAAATCAAGATCACCGAGAAAAAAAATTAAAGATAGTTATAAAAATTAAGTTTTTTTAAAAAAAAATTAAACAAAGTTATGACAAAAATTGAGGTTGTTAAGAAAAAAATTGAAGGGAGTTATGACAAAAATTAAGGTTTTCAAGAAAATTAAACAAAGGTGTGACAGAAATTAAGGTTCTTTCGAAAAAAAATTGAGTTTAGGTGTGACAAAAATCAAGGGAGTTATGACAAAAATTAAGGTTTTCAAGAAAATTAAACAAAGGTGTGACAGAAATTAAGGTTCTTTCGAAAAAAAATTGAGTTTAGGTGTGACAAAAATCAAGGTTATCGAGAAAAAATTCAACAAAGTTATGATAAAAATCAAGGTTACCAAGAAAAATTAAACTTAGATATAAAAAAATCAAGATCACCGAGAAAAAAAATTGAAGATAGTTATAAAAATTAAGTTTTTTAAAAAAATTAAACAAAGTTATGACAAAAATTGAGGTTGTTAAGAAAAAAATTGAAGGGAGTTATGACAAAAATTAAGGATTTCAAGAAAATTAAACAATGGTGTGACAGAAATTAAGGTTCTTTAGAAAAAAATTGAGTTTAGGTGTGACAAAAATCAAGGTTATCGAGAAAAATTAAACAAAGGTATGACAAAAACCAAGGTTGATAAGAAAAAAATTTAAACAAAGGTCAAGATTGTTAAGAAAAATTAAAGATAAGTGTGACAAAAATCGAGGTTGTTAAGAAAAAATTCAACAAAGGTATGACAAAAATCAAGGTTATCAAGAAAAAAATTAATCCTAGATATAAGAAAATCAAGATAGCCGAGAAAAAAAAATTGAAGATAGTTATAAAAATTAAGTTTTTAAAAAAAAATTGAAGGTAGTTATGACAAAAATTAAGGTTTTCAAGAAAATGTTAAACAAAGGTTTTACAAAAATCAAGGTTGTTAAGAAAAAAATTAAACAAAGTTGTGATGAAAATCAAGATTTTTAAGAAAAATTAAAGATAGTTATGACAAAAATTAAGGTTATCAAGAAAAAATTAAGTGAAGGTCTAACAAAAATTAACGCTTAAACGTGCATCAATATTGCCTTTGAGATTAAAAAATATTAAATCGCTTTTTTGGACTTAGAGTTTACTTAAGGTCAAATCAATACGATTCAGAACAGGAAACGACGCGGCTTCAGGAAATACGTCGTAACTATCTAGAACTTAAAATCGTTTTCAATAGAAATAATTTTATTTTTTCGTTTAGAACTTATTAATTTTAATGTTAATTTGAAACTAAATTGATTTGAAACATTAAAAAGATAGGGTTTCGACCTTGGCTCATGGAGTCTAGGGTTCGGAACGCACTGAAGTCAGTGCGCCATCGCGCTCCTCCGAGGGCTCCTCTGATGACGTCACAACACCAACCAAACCAGCCATTACATACTACTCACATTTGCAAGATTTAGAAATTTTTCGATGTTGCAGGCACACTCCTTTCCCACAATTATCACAACGTGATCTCGTATGCTTCTTGCAAACTCTGCATCTTGTTTGATGGGGGCGGGGCGAATGCTGGATTCAAATGGTATAAAAAAGCCCACCTGGGCAGCTGCATCTCTAGTGTGCTTTTGATTTGGAAGTTTCAGATGAGCCTCAACAGCAGGTGTTGCTTGTTGAAATGTCAAGTGTTTTAAAAATGTTTTTTTGCTTTGGAATATCTCCCAGATTTTTTTAGCAAGATATACGAATTGTTAGCTGCAGCGTCAAGCATGTTGTTAAAGAACAACACTGGCCATCTAACTGTTTTTCTGCGACACAAAAACTCCTCTAAATTTTTGTCAAACATATCAACGTCACCTTTCCTTTGGTTGTAATTCAAAATTATAAGCGGTTTTTTGCATTTGTCAGCTGTAATCAAACTATTGGTATGTGTTGAGCTCAACGGCACAACTGGCTTTTTGTTTCTTTTAGCTTGGTATGCAACTAAGTACACACCGTCATCATGATTGTATAGAAACGTGGATGAGTACAACTCCATTCTGTTGTTCAAGAAATGTGGAATTTCTCTGCGATGATTTCTTATTGTTCCGAATATAGTTAAACTTTTTTCCAGCAGTAGTTTTGCAAGATTATAACTGGTAAAAAAGTTGTCTGTGCAAACATTTCTTCCAGTTCCATAATAGGGTTCCAGCAATCTAAGTACAATATCTTGACCTAAATTTCGATGCACCTGAGTCTCCTTTTTTTCCACCGTAAGCGATTTCGTTCAAAGCGTATCCAGTGCTGGATTCGCAAGTTTAGAAAATTTTTAGTCCATACTTTCTTGGTTTTGACGGCATGTAAGTTCTACCTGGAATTTGGCCTGTATATCTCACCAACTGTTCATCCACGGTTATGCAATCATCTGGAATATACACAAGTTGAATACTTCCAAAAAATAAGCCCCATATTTTTGAAATAGCAGCAAACTTGTCATTTATTTTTCTTTGCTCCAGTGTGTGCCAATTATCAAACCTTACACATCTTGGGAAGCATTTGAAGCGATTCAAAGACATAACTGCCCTGTAAAAAGGTTTGCTGTCTCCAACGTCCCATAAGTTTTGCAACTCCGTGAAATTGTCCCTATCACTGCCTGCCCGCAAGATTACTACTAATGCAGCTTTGAATTCCTGCATGGAAAAGTCGTGGTAATTTTGAGGAGTAGATAGAGTACGTCGAACCTCCCTACATTTTCTATTAGTGTACCTGAGAACAATTCGCATTATTTCTTTTGTGATCATATCATGTTCAAATCTTTCGCATTCAGTTTGGGGGGTGGCAATAGCTCTGGGCGTTTGTGTAAGGGTGTTTCGACGTCGTCTTCGATTCGGAATCTCTTGGGTTGTGTACGAAATGCCGCTTCTGCTCGGTATGCAGTCAAAAAGACGGTTCTCTTTATCACTTTGATCAGCATTGCATTTTCATCACTTGAGGCTCCTTCATCATAGTCTGTGTCATTATCATCTATCTCTTCAAATACTTCGACATCTCCTTCATGATCAACAGCAATTTTCTTGTCATTCTCGCCATCTTCTACCGGGATAAACTGCTCGGCGTCTTCATTATTATCATCATAATCATCAATGCTCAGCTCGTCTACAAATCCAAGTTGACTGCATGCTTCACATAACGTAAGTCGCCTACTCATTAGTCTACATTTATTGTACTTCCTGGCATGCAAGCTGCTTACAAATAAATAAAGTCAGATATATACAGAAAAGTTTATCCTAATAAACGCTTATGAAAGCTTCAACATAAAATGCAAAGTATGCTTTTGCTGGTCCCTGGCACTGAACTACTACTTGCAGTTTGTTTTGGTAAAAACTACTAGAGATGATATTTTATAAACTCACTTTATCTCTTTCAGAGTTTCAAGGTAAAAAATTTTCACTTTTTGATGATATAGCTAACTGTTGAGCAACTAAAAAAGTTATTACAATTACTAAGCTGTAGAGCTTATACTGCTTAGGCTAAACACAAACGTCCTTAGTAGACACATAACTATAAAAACTTACTTTTATCCTCTACCTCTACCACCAGCAAATCAAGTGATATTATGACGTGACAGTAATATTATGCTATTGCTTTTCACAAGCAACGTGGCGCGTCTGAAATTTCTGTGGAAATTTCGAGAAAGAGTTGCCAGGGCTGTCTTTCCATTGCGGGATTAGCCTAGTTTTCACATGAATGCATTTTAGAACAAAGCACACGTACAACGGAATGAATAGGCGACCAGCGGTTTTTAGTTTTGATACGTTTACAAGTCAAGATTCCTTTCTCCACAAAACTTGTGGACAGCACAGCAACAACATATGCCTTTTCAATAAAATAAAAAATAAGTCATTTTTCAAATTTTCTTTTTCTTCCGTAAAGCACATTTATAAATCTTCATCATAACCAAAAAGCAGCTTCTATGGATTATGGGTTTTAAGCAATTAAATTTATATACTCGTAGTGGCATATTCAGAAATTTTTTATGGAGGCGGATGGGAGCGGTCGAGAGCCAAAAACACGGTTACTGTTACCCGTGATGTATTTTACAATAAAATTCAAATTTAAAAAAAGTAATAAAATTATTTATTTATTTGATTATTAATTATTTTATCTTTGTTTTTATCTTCATGACTGCTTGGCTCACAGGAAATTGTCGAAAACAGCATACATAGAGCAAGTGCTAAACTATTACATTGACCTTCACCCGGAGAAGCCAAGTTATTGTTGTACTCCGGTTAAAGTTTTTATTTTGTTTTTTTAGTTTATAATTAGAGTTATGATAAAAATTTACGACTGCTTGCTAAGACCGCCCAGCAGGAAAAAATCAGGGGAAACGTGCTTTGCCAAGGACACAAGAGAATGGCGAAAGAAGGCTTTCAACCGTGACGATGCCGATCACGTTTATCATCAATCTCATCGCTCTTAACTACTTTACCACGCTGCCGACAAATGTAAAATAAAAGTGAAGATCTATTTTGCTCTTCACTTATTTCAAACCCTAATTTTCTTTTAATTGAAAACAAAACTTCATTTTATTTTAATAATGCTTAAGTTTTCTCAGGGCTACTATGAACCTTTGACCATTAGTCTTATAAAGGTTGTTTAACCCCCAACCTTTGGGTTTCCTCGCATACGCCTATGGATTCATAGATCACACTTTTTTAACCCGTTGTTAAACGGGTTGTAAGCGTTGTCAGGTGTTTAAAACGTTGTGATTGTGATCAAAACTGCTGTGGTTCAAAACCTACTCGCGCCATTCTGCTGTGTCCTTGGAAAGACTTGGGGACCCACATTTCCTTTTTATGGTGGTCTTGGTTAGCAGTTTTAAATTTCAGTCGAATCTATTTAAAAAACTAAAAAATCAAATAATTGCAAAAGCAGCCATAATGGATTTAGCATTCTTCATTTTTTTATTTACTAAACATTAAAAAAACTTTATTATAGTACAATGAGAATACAAACATCGGAACGCGGAAAATACCGACTCTGACAAATATCCGAGTTTATAATCCCATTATTGTGAACGGTATTAATTCGAAAACACTTTGGCACAAAAACGCGAGATACAGCGACAAAGTTGTTGCTGCTTACTGCTGACCTGTGACTCGAACTGATGTGACGTTGTTGTTTTGAAAAATTGGGTTCGAGGAGTTAGCGATTGCTCCGTTTATTCTTTGTTGCAGAGAACTCGCGCTGACGACTCTGGCTGCGGTGACCTGCCCGCTAGCGACGACACTGCCGGGTGTGAACACAACGTTCGTGACGTTAACAAATATGAAAACACCCTCGCTGGAAAGCTCAATCAGCTGAGAATGAAACAAAATAGCTTTGTTAGCTTGAATTAACTTATTTCCGCCTTGCCAGTTATTACATAATTAATCTCAAAAGTATTTTATTGAGTCAATTATTTTTGCAAATCGAGATCCAATTAAAAGTTTGGCAGATCTGTGGTGGTTGTTCTGTTTTATTTGATTAAAATAAAAATCAGTTACAAGAATTGATACTTACAATTTTCACGTATCTCTGCCTCATCTCTCTAAAACGAGGACTCCTTGGGTCATTTAAATCTGGCGTGAAGACGATGGCAAACGTTATAAAAACATAGACATCCATCGTTTCTTTAGCAAAAACAAAAAAAACAGTTTTAAATATTTTAAAGTTTTTTTTTTTCTATCTTATTTGAGGCATCTTTCGATTTTGCTTCACGGAAAACTATATTAATTTTGAGATACTGATAAGAAATACACTCCCGCTTGCTAGCTTGCTATTTTACTACTGAAAACAATTGTTTGCCAGAGCAGTAAACGAGTGATCAGTGCGCTTGTGACGTATTAGCAGTGCGGCAAAAAACGCGTTGCTGCAATAGCTCCCCCTCAAAAATCGCACTTCAGGGAAGATGACTGCGGACAAATAAAACAAACACACACAAAAAAACAAAAACAAAAACAAGCAAATGCAATATTATGATTTTGGTGGTCTTCCTCGTCTCTTGGGATAACCGAGTTGAACCGGAAGTGTCGTGTCGACAAAAGCAGGCTTGAGGCGATCCACAGAAATAGCTTCTTCCCGGCCGCCAACATCAATCTGAAAAGACTTGGTTCCGCGTTGCAAGACCTTATACGGTCCCTCATAGGGTGGTGTTAGTGGTGGTCTGTGCGAATCACGTCGAATAAATACACATGGGCTAGCAAAAAGTTCATGACGCATGTGTTGTGGTGCTACACCGTGTTGTGACATAGATGTAAAATTGAACTTACTGATAGTCTGTCGGAGCCAGGGCAGCAGTGAAGAAGGGTTCTGGGGCTTGTTTGTACCGGGAATAAAGTCTCCCGGGACCGTAAGAAAGCTGCCGTAGACAAGCTCTGCTGTAGAACAGTTTATATCCTCCTTGGGCGTGGTGCAAATACCGAGCAAAACCCACGGAAGTTCGTCAACCCAATTTGCATCCGTTAGACGTGTCATCAAAGCTGTTTTTAGCTGCCGGTGAAACCTTTCCACAAGTCCATTGGCTTGTGGGTGATAAGCCGTGGAGTGATGAAGGCGGATGTCTAACAGTTGATGAATGGAGGACCATAGTTGAGAAATAAACTGTGGGCCTCTGTCACTGGAAAGGTGAGTAGGCACTCAAAAACGGAGACCAAAGTGGAAACAAAAGCTTTTGCGCAGGCAAAGGTTGTTACCTCCTTAAGAGGAATTGACTCGGGCCACCTGGTGAAACGATCCACCATGGTTAAAAGGAAACGGTTTCCTTCCGACGGTACTAAGGGTCCGACAATGTCTATATTTACGCAATCATAACGTCTGCTGGGAGGGGATAAGAAATAATTCATGCTTTGATATGACGTTGGATTTTGGCTTTTTTGCAGGCTAGGCATTGCTTGGTCCATAGCCCAACTTGTTTTTTTAAACCATGCCAACAAACTTGGGAAGTAATCAGTTTGCGTGTGGCTCGAATGGACGGGTGAGACAAACCATGAATTGCGTCAAAAACTCCAAGAAATCGGAACGATTGGCCGAGGTCTTCCAGTGGATACATCGCACAGCAAAGAAGCGTTAGAATTTCCAATCGAAATATCTTCTAACCGAAGATTTGTTATGGCTGTGCGGTAAGCCTGCACTTCTGAGGCCTCCTGATCTGCTGCCATGTCCTGGTAGTTCAAATTAATTTGAGGGGAATGAAGGAAAGTGATAGTTGGGCGAGACAGTGTTTCTGCCACAAAGTTCTGTTTCTCAGCGATATGGCAAATATCCGTGGTATATTCTGATATCGCTGAGAGATGGCGCTGCTGTCGAGCGGACCAAGGATCCAAAATTTTGGAAAGAGCAAATGTGATTGGTTTGTGATCGGTAAAAATAACGAAAGATCGACCATCTAAATAACGGAAATGACGAATTGCGAGGTGAATAGCAAGCAGTTCCCGATCGAAAGCGCTGTATTTGACTTCCGGTTTGCGAAGCATACGGCTAAAGAACGCCAATGGTTACCATGCACCATCGGTGAATTGTTCGAGAACAGCGCCAATAGCAACGTACGAGGCATCCACGGTAACGGCCGTGAACGCACTACTTTTTGGATAATGCAACAATGTTGCATTGGCGAGGGTTTGTTTCGCCCGCGTGAAAGAGATTTCCAAAGAGTCATTCCATTGCAAAATTTTATGATTGTCTGCGATGGCACGATATAGCGGAGCCATCAGTCCAGCTGCAGAAGGTATAAAGCGATGATAAAAATTAATCATGCCGATAAATCTTTGTAAATTTTTTATACTTTTGGGAGCGGGAAAATTGCGAATAGCATCAACTTTAGTAGCAAGTGGGCGCGCGCCAGTTTTGTCGATGCGATGGCCAAAAAAATCTAGATGTGTACGTCCAAATTCACATTTTTCAAGATTGATTAATAGGCCATGACTGAGAAGTTTTTAAATAAAATTTTGAGGTGTTTTTGATGTTCATGGTGCGAGGAACTAGCGATAAGAATATCGTCAAGATAAACGAAGACAAAATCAAGCGATTGACAAACCGTGTCCATTAACCGCTGAAATGCTTGAGCAGCGTTTTTAAGTTCAAAAGGCATGCGGGGAAACTCGAATAGACCAAATGGGGTAATGACTGCCGTTTTGCAAATGTCAGCTTCTGCTACTGGAACCTGATGGTAGCCTCGAATTAGGTCAACTTTGGAAAAAATTTTTGCGCCATCTAAACGTGCTGCGAAATCTTGAATGTGTGGGAAAGAATAGCGGTCTGGTAATGTGGCTGCATTAAGGCGACGATAATCGCCGCATGGTCGCCAGACTCCAGAAGGTTTGGGTACTAACTGAAGTGGCGAGGCCCAAGGGCTTGAAAAACGACGGATTATGCCCATATCCAGCATTTTATTAAATTCTTGCTTAGCAAGCGCGAGTTTTTTAGGCAAAAGCCGTCGAGCGCGAGAATGGACTGGGAGTCCTTGGGTCACAATAAAGTGTTGAACATTATGTTTGGGTTGAATTTGGAAAAATTGCGGAGTAGAAATTTAAGAAAATTCAGCAAGAAGTTAAGCATAAGCGTTAGTTGAAGTGGAGAAGGCATTTAGACGAAGAGCTAAGATATTTGTTTTGCAAAGAGGGGTGCTAGTAAATGATTTAGCATTAACCAGGCAATAGTGTTGCACGTTAACTAACAAGGAATTTGCTCTCAAAAAATCCGCCCCTAAAAGAGGCTTGCGTACGTTTGCCATAACAAAAGTCCATCGAAACCGTCTTACGGGTAATTCAATTGTCACGGTTCATTTACCGTAAGTTTTAATAGAACTACCGTTTGCTGCCACTAGGGCTGGGCCTGAATTATTAAAAAAATGTTTATGGCTAGACGGGGGGAGGACACTCACTTCAGCGCCTGTATCCACTAAAAAGGAACGATTGGATATGCGATCATAAATAAAAAACAAGCTAGGAATAGCGCCGGTCGCCGCGGCTACTAACGACGACCGGCCAAGACATTTCCCTGAAATTGACAGGGTGGAACACAGCGCAGGGCCCTATTACCGAAACGTTTATGATAGTAACATTGTCCTACCTTGTCGGAATTTGTCGATGGTTCAGAATCTGAAACGAATTTTGGCTGCTTAAAGCGCTGAGATGGTGTCTTGCTAATTCTTGAAATGTTTGGCTCTCTTGATTTGGCCAGCCATAATATGCCTGCTTTTTGAGCTAATTGACAAGGATTGTTGATATCTTCGGATGCTAGAGCGACTCTGATATCTTCTGCACCAACGACAAGCCACCTCAACGTGGTGGTGCAGTCCCCTTCCCTGCACTGGGGAGGGTCGAAATGGCTTGTCAATTCCCCGAGGGTCTCATCCTCGGGCGATTCTCCCTTGGACAACTCTTCCCATTTTTTATCCCGGCTGTCCAATGCGCGGTCACATGTGGACAGCACTCTTAAACCCAATTGACCGCCCCCCTACCCCTTCTATTCTCTCTCGGACATCTCTTCCTCGTCCCTCCTTCCACCCCAAACCTCTTCATTACTCATCCCACTCACCGCTGATTCTTATCTCTATTCTTCTTCTTATCAGCGGTGACATTCACCCCAACCCTGGCCCTATAGACCCCTGCTCTGTCTGCTCCCGTAGAGTCACCTGGGGAAACAGATCAATACAATGTACCAGCTGTTCTCTCTGGGTACACCTCTCCTGCTCTGGTCTTTCTCCCGCTGACTTCCGCAAAATCTCCCCAGGACACTCTTGGACTTGCCCAATGTGTCCATCCTCTTCTCAACCCCCCCCTCCCTCTCACACTCCAACCCCATATCCTCATTCTTTTCCGCATTTCCATCCTCTCACACTCCAAATCCCCCACCTTCACTCACAATCAACCACAAAACCATATCTTCAAAAACTAAACCCTCACTCAAAACAACCTCGAATAATCCCACCTATCTTCCTAATCACCTTCAACTAATTTATACTTACCCTCCCTCAGCTTTGACTACTCCTTCTCCTCAAACCCAACAAACCACCTCTCCTCTCACACAATCCTCATTTCATCCTTCCTCTCCCTCTCAAAACAACCTCCGAATCCTACAGTGGAATGCTAATGGGATTCGCCCGCGTCGTACTGAACTCCTACACTTTCTCTCTCATAATCAGTACGATCTCATCTTCATACAAGAGTCACACCTCTCCTCTGACTCCACCTTCCGCATACCAGGCTACAAAACCCTCCAAAAGAACCGTTTTATGACGAGGAGAGGAACCACCAATTCTACGGGAAACCTAGGAGGTGGTGTTCTGATACTTGCCAAAAATGGTCTATCTTACACTTCACTCTCCACACAATCCCTCTCCTCCCTCGACCCCAGCTCCGATTATTTAGCTATTGCAGTTAAAATAAAAGGAGCCGCTCCCATACATCTTTTCAACGTCTATGTCCCTCCTATCCGCTCCTCTTCCTCCGACTCCCGCCCAAAATCCTTCTCACCCTTTCTCCTACCATCATCTCCTACCACTTACATCTTTGGCGACTTTAATAGCCATCACTCATCCTGGGACTCCCACTCACCGGAAGACCATTCAGGCAAAGATTTGTTTGATTGGCTCCTCTCCTCTGATCTTTTACCTCTTAATAACCCCGAACACCACACCCTACTACACCGTGCCACTGGAAACCGCTCTTCCCCGGATCTTTCCCTAGTTCCTGCCCGATTAGCCTCTAAATGTACATGGCAGACCCTTCCGGACCTCGGCTCAGATCATCTTCCTATCTCCATCACTATTCCCACTTCCCCTATAATTAACTCTTTCCACCGCCCCCCCTCATTTAACTATAATAAAGCTCGCTGGGATGAATACCTTACTTATATTGATACCCACTGCCCCATTCCTTCTAACTTTACAACACTCTCTCTTTCTGAAGCCACCCACACCTTTACCAAACTCCTCAATGATGCTGCCACTTCTGCCATTCCTTTCGGCAGCATCAACCGTCCTGCTAAAGCCTGGTGGTCTCCTGAAGTCGCAGATGCCGTCGCAAAACGCCGAAAGGCATTTGCGAAGGCACACTGTTCCGAAGAAGACCGCCAGCACTATATCGCTACATCCAGATATACCTCCACTGTGATTAATAAGGCTAAAGCCAAGTCATGGCAGAATACTTGCTCTAGCCTTTCTCCTAAAACCCGTCCCAGCGAAGTCTTTTCTCTACTTCGCTCCATCTCTGGTTCCCCCTCCCCAACTACTTCTGACCTTCCCAATTTCTCAAATTGCCATACCCCTGTAGATTGTGCCAACCATCTCTCCTCACACCTACAGTCCCATTTCTCTACCCAAACCCCAAAACCTTTTCGAAGCACCGAGAAAGCCCAAATGAAGCAAATCAGAACTGCACACTGCAACACCCTGCATTCCACTTTCTGTACACCATTCTCCTCAATTGAACTCTCTACAGCTATCTCTCAACTCTCAACCTCAACCTCCTCCGGCCCTGATCAAATTACCTACCCTCTTCTATCCCACCTACCACAATCTGCGTTACATTTTCTTTTATACATCTTCAACCTTTCCTGGTCAACACACACCTTCCCGTCTGCTTGGAAACAATCAACAATCATCCCCATTCTCAAACCCGGAAAACCCTCTGACTCACCTTCTTCATATAGACCCATTTCTCTCACCTCATGTACCTCCAAACTCTTCGAAAGAATGGTTTTAGGACGACTAACCTATTTTCTCGAACAACATGACATTCTCTCACCCGTGCAAGCTGGTTTTAGACCTGGTAGATCGACTGTAGACCAGGTTCTCCTTCTCTCACAGTCAATCGCAGATTCCTTCCACCAATCTAAGCCAGGCGCACGTACAGTCCTTGCCACTGTGGATTTTGCGAAAGCTTTTGACTCAGTATGGCACTCTGCCCTACTCTCTAAACTCCTCTCATTAGATCTTCCTCTTTACTTTGTCGAATGGATACGATCCTACCTCTCAGATCGCCGTTCGAAAGTCCGTATCTGTAATTCATACAGTCGTCCTTTCCGTCTCCGAAGAGGAGTTCCCCAAGGTTCGGTTCTAGGACCAGTTCTCTTTTCTTTATATATCAATGACCTTCCCACTTTCCTTCCTGCATCTGTTAAGACCTCTCTCTATGCAGATGACCTAGCCATCTGGGCCTCCTCCCCGAAAGTTGAGTGTGCAACCGCTGTAGTACAAGCTGCCCTCAACAGACTGGTGGAATGGTCCTCAAAATGGCGCCTTCCTCTCAACCCCCTCAAATGTGAAACATCCTTCTTCAGCTTAGACCCCTACCAATCACGAATACAACCCTCCCTTCACATTCTTAACACCCCACTCAAATTCAACCCTCATCCAACCTTTCTCGGTGTAACCTTCGACCGCACTCTCTCTTTCAGATATCACGTCTTATCCTTACGGAAAAAGTTTCACAACCGATTCCGTGCTTTTCGCTCCATTGCCTCTGCTTCCTGGGGCCCATCAAAAGAATCCTTATGTACCCTATACAAAGCCTTCATTCGCCCCATCCTCACCTATGCTTCCCCAGGCTGGTTTCCCTTCTCATCTCCTACTCACATCACCTCCGTGGAGAGGATGCATAGATCTTCCTGTCGAGTAATCACAGGTTGTCTATCGTCCACCCCCATTCCTCTACTTCATATAGAAGCACTTCTACCTCCACTACGAGTCACCCTCACTCACCAATCTCTTTCCTTCTTTGAACGAGCCCTCCGTCTACCTCCCACCTTTCCTATAGCCTGTCTTGCGAACTCTAACCCCCGTACACGTCTCAAAAAGAACTCATGGAGATCCTTCTCCAGATCACATAACCTTACCCCTAACCTACATCTCACCCGTGAACCACTAATCCTCTGCCCTCCTAAACCCCCCTGGTCTGCCCCATCTAATTACACAATCTCACTCCACCTCTCATCCCCATGCTCTCGCAAAGACCCCCCCTCCCTTCGCAACACTGCAGCTACCTCCCATCTTTCCACTCTATCTCACAGCGATATCTCTGCCTGGACTGACGGTTCGGTACCTGGCGGGCTGGGACAGGGTGGTGCAGGGATACACATCAAGTGTACAAAGTGTGTCACTGCTACCTCGCTTTCCTTCTCGACTGGTCTCTGG
This sequence comes from Diplosoma virens, assembly GCA_963680785.1. Lineage (NCBI taxonomy): Eukaryota > Metazoa > Chordata > Ascidiacea > Aplousobranchia > Didemnidae > Diplosoma > Diplosoma virens. Next base: position 4,470,348 of record OY796881.1, on the reverse strand, counting down.
GCTACCAGTTATAGTGCTGAAACCTTCGCTCTCCTACATGCTCTTGAGTGGTGTATCTCTCACTCCAAGACATGTAATTTCGACTCTATCACCTTCTTTTCCGACTCTTTATCTGTCCTTTCAACTCTCTCTACCCCCCTACCATATTTAACCCCAAAATCCCTATCCAATACCCAATCTCTTCTTAACTCTCTATCTCAATCCAAGGTTGTCCATCTTCAATGGATACCTGGTCACTCTTCCCTCCCAGGCAACGACTTAGCTGACTCTCTAGCTAAAGCCGGTGCCTCTCTCGATCCCTCCAATATATCAGTATCCCTCACACCCCTTATCTCCTCCCAACGGCTATCCCTCTACACCAGTTGGAGACGCAGTGTCCAATCTGGTTTCTTCCAACACCAAATCCCTACAGTATCTCCCGAGGAGCTTACTCTCCCTCGCTCCGCTCGCTGTGCTCTCTCCCGTTTACGCTGCAACGGGCACAGCACTCTCCTCAACTCTTATCTCCACAGGATTGGTCGAGCCGAGACTCCTTCTTGCAGCAACTGTGGTTCTGAACCACAGGACCTCTCACATCTCGTGCTCGACTGCCCTGTACTAGACCCTCTGCGTCGGGCCATTTTCGGCCACACTCCTTCTCTTCTGGACCTCTGGTCCCGTCCGTGGGGAGTCGCCCGACTATTGGGATTCCGCGGAATTGATCCGCGCCCCCATCCCTAGGAATGGGTCGGGTAAAACCACCACCACCACCACTCTGATATCTTCGGGGAGACGTTGAAGAAAAATGTAGTTCAAAAGAAAACATGGTTGGTGGCTGCCTAAGAGAGCGAGCATATCATCCATCAAAGCTGTCGGTTTTCTATCTCCTAGCTCAGGAAAACTTAGCAGTCGAGCGGCACGTCCTTGCTGGGAAAGATCAAAAGTGCTAAGCAATCGTTTCTTAATACTGCCATACCTATCTTCTTCAGGGGGGTTTTCTAGAAAGTCGATAAGACGACTGGCGATTTCCTGGTCTAACGCCGCAACAACATAGAAGTATTTAGTATCATCTGCAGTAATATTCCGCAAAGCAAATTGTGCTTCAGCTTGTTGAAACCACACTCGTGGTTGAGAAATCCAAAATGGCGGAAGTTTAAGCGCAACAGCATTTTCGTTTGCCATTTCTCAAAATATTCGATTTTGAGCTTCGGGGTCATCAATTTAGCTATCTTAATAAGCGCTTATTGAGATACTGACAAGAAATACGCTCCCGCTTGCTGGCTTGCTATTTTACTACTGAAAACAAATGTTTGCCAGAGCAGTAAACTAGTAATCAGGGCGCTTGTGACGTAATTTAGGAGTGCGGCAAAAAACGCGTTGCTACAATCTGTTCTATGGTATTACTTGATTTAAAATGTGCTGCCAATTAATCTTTAATTTTTGTTGTTTAATGAAGTAATTTTTCCGAAAATACAAAATACTCTTTTTTCCGCCACTGTGCTTAAAATAATAATTTAACAAACGTCATTTACGAAAGTAAGTTAATTTTTAAAACATCACGTATTGTAAAGCTTACATATTGTGTTGCTTTTACATTTATTAAAATAAAATTATTTTTGCAACTTAAAAAATTTTATTTCTCCGGTTGGGATTGATAAATTGCCCTCTTTTTATGGTCTTTTACAGTAACTGTAAAATTTTTTAAAAATTGTAATTTATTTTGTGCATTAAATAAGCAAAAATTAAATGATTGATTTACTACGTATTTAATAAAAATTGGTTTGACAGAACCGAGCTTATTATAGCAAGATGGTAGGTGCTTTCTCGCAGCCTGGGCTATGAGTAAGTCTGTTCATTGTTGTTTAAATGACATACCGAAACCGAACCTACCAAAACGAAATCCACCCATTCCGAGGTTTAGTAGGGGTCTGCTAGTCGGTAAACGTCCTTTTTAGGACAAAGCAATGCCAGAATAAAACTCCCCTTTTCAGGGGACATTGTCAACAACTTCCGAAGACCCACTATTCTTCAGTTGAACATTTAAGGCCTCACTGCAAGCAAGATGAATGTTCTTCTTCACCTCGCTATGCAGTCTGAGGCACTCGTCATCCTACTGCAGGAGACCCACTGCACTAATGCAGAGAAGTTGGTACTTCCGAACTACCAACTAGCTGGGTCTTCTTTTAGCAGGAAGGATGGCCTTGCCATGTTTGTCCACGAGCGACTGAGATATATAGAGACTGTATCAAAATAACTATATTCCGTGTTGGGATGCCGAGTGTGAATCCGTGTGTGAAGGATTTTAAAAATAAATTATTTTTCTAAAATTTTTATGGTATAGAATTTTAGGAAATTGCAATTTTTTTTGTAAAATTTCTATATGAAAGAGGAAAAAATTAAGGCAAAACATTCAATCAGACTTTATTTGCAAAAACTAGAAAATTCTTGAAAAAATTGTGTTAAAAATAACAAACTCAAATAAACAAATATTTGATTAGAAATTACATTAGACGATATTTTTGTATAAAAATTGCTAACCTATACAAGTTCTATTATCACTATCAAGTTGAAAACCAGTTCTACAACCGCACTTTCCTTGATTATTGTTCCCTGCTGATACACAAAGTTGCGTGCAGTTTAACCCAGTACAGTTGAATTGCTCTGCAAACAAAATGATTAAATATAAGTAACAAATATAATTTTCCAAGAACAAAAATACGACAAAATTTTTCCATTTAATTCTTTATGAGCAAGTTTTAGTTTAGCATAGATGGACATTCATCTCAAATTCAACTTCCATGACAGTTTATTAATTCCAACAGAAAGTAAGCAGTAGACTAACAAAACTACTGAATGATAACTAAAATCATTCTTTTGTGCATAAAATAAGCTAGGTCCCTTTATTTTAATTGTGTTTATTTAAGCTCAGTTTAACATAGATTAGAGGTCACTAAGTTATGGCCCACAACCCTGATCGCGCTTGCCAAACATCGCAGCAGATTTTCTGCCGACGACTTTCTGGACAGTTATTTTATTCAAATAAAGAATTTTTTTATTTTCCAAAAAAATAATCAATATTTAGTGTTTGATATCAAGTAAAAGCCTTTTTTTTGGTTTTTTGAGAGCAATAAAAAATTTTTGATTGGCTTGGACACGATATAACTGGGCCCCAGAAATCAGCGTCATTTATTAAGTGGCCTATTTTGAAATCAGTTTGGTGAATTTTTATTAAGATTGACTTGCCTAGAACTAAGTTATGTTTTTTAACTTTCAAACGCTTATGTGTGTCTCCAGCAACCAAAACTGTCTGATATTGCTTCATATCTTTTTGAGCAGCTCACTTATGCAATGTGACATCCAGTATCTTCAATGCATTTATTCTTCTCCTGTTTCAGATTTACAAGTTTGAAAATAATCCACTGATAAAAGTGTTAATAAGATTTTAAAAAAAAAACCTAAGGGGTGTTTTGCTATTCCTATAGATAATAGTGAAACAATTTTTTTGAATAGTAGTTGTTGTAAAGCGTACAAAAAGAAAAACAAATTGGTAGTTTTTATTCACTTAAAAATATGAAACAAAAAATGGATATAAATAACAAATAATTAAAAAAGAAATCAGATTAATTAAAACACAGCGAGCTTCTTCCAAACACAACTCATAATGAACTGAAAATAAAACGACAAACAGAAGATTTCAATTAATTAGCGCTCGCTTCAAAAGGCGCGCGTTCAACAACGTTCAATAAATGGTGAAATAAGATTTTATCACATTAGTTCATTTTGTTTGTAGTAAAATTTAAAGTACCAGAAACATTAAATTGAATCAAACAGATTTTAAAATAGTTAACCACCATATTCTCCATACTATTTAAATTAAAAAATAAAAAATGGAAAGAGTTAAAACAAAATCGTGCCCTACAAAACAAAATCAAAAAATTAAATCAAAAAAAGGTAAAAAAAAAAGAATAGCTAGAAAGATACTGGATGTTGCAACAGCCGCTGGACACACGGACAGCTTGGTCCGATTTGGAGGAAGAATCTGACAACCAAGGGATCTTTGAAAGCAAAAATTCTGAAGATGACGATTGTCTCAAGAGTATGATGTCACTTGTTCTACTCTAGTGCAGATATTGAATTGCTTGACAGAATGAGGAAAAGAGTGGCAATGAAGATTCTTCTGAGTTTGATATGTTAATCTTACGGCCAAAAACTTGTTCACCCAAAAAAGTGTCCGGGTGGGATTACCACATGTCTCCCAGCATCAAGAACCCGTATATGTAATGTAAAACACAGTACTAAAGGACCAGTGGATGTTGTAAAAAACATTCAAAAAAAAGTCGAAGCCTTTGATTGCTTTATTAATAAAAATATACTCAAACGTAGTTGCCAAGCATAGTGTTTTTTAAGACGATTTATGCTGACAAAACGGCCTCATAAATTTTCACTGCGTCACCATAAAATTTCAATTTTTCAATCAATGGCTCCCTTAAAATATTGGTATGCATGTTCTACAAAGAAATTATTTTGATGATCTGAAAATTATCGTTTTTGGAAATTGCCATGTTTTGACGCGACTACTTGTGGTTAGGGGAATCCCTCCTTTACATTTGGGGAAAGCCCCAACTTCACGATAGTGGCAGTTAATAAAAGTTGGATAACTGCCTGTTAATGAAATGTTGGCAGTTAGTTGCCACATTCACGGTGGCAGTTGACATCACTACTCACTAGTTTTAAGAAGTGCTGTTCGGAATGGAGCAGTTGGTAAATAATTTCTAAGCAGTACAAGTGTGATGTCACAATAGAAATTTTGTAATACTAAATGACCATTTAAGATTAATTCTTGTCAAATGAGTTTGGCTGTTGCTTAAAAAAATGCAAGTGCAAAATTACGAGGATTTACGTAAACCATTCGTCTTAGTTTTTTCCGTAGCATTGCACTAAATTTTATAAAACTTTTCTAAATTTCAGAATATGTCTTCACAAAAACGTAAAGCTAGTCATCGAGATATAAAACAATACTTTTGTAGTAAAGCTAAAGAAGATGTAAGTATTGTTAGCCAGCCAAAAAAAGCAAACATCTTTAGCAGTAACTGTAAAAATAATTTTTCAGCAGTGGAGGAAGAACAGCATTCAACAGTTTCAGAAGTCAATGATTCAAAGAAAAGTATTCAGTTGTTTGTTTCAGCTAGCGGTCAATCAAAAAAAAGCATTTAGCAATGTTACTTTTCAATCATGGATTAAGCTAAAAGGGTTCGATGAATCACTAAACATGAACGTGTTCACTCTGCATGCTGATGGAGGCATAATATGTTTGTTATGCTCTAAACATCCAGTAGTTAACATAGGCCGAGAAAAGAATTGTAATGTTTTCACTACCGAGCCTGCAAGGCTTAAACGGCCAAGCAAGTTAGATAACCATATCAGCTCTGATCAACACCAAAATGCAATTAGCATGGAAAAAAATCAACGTGCCTCGCTGTTTCATTATATGCATCAGGATCGCATTATAAATAAAGTTAGCACAGTTGCTGAGCGAGTGCACTTAATTTATTGAGTTATGAAAAAAGAAATAACAAATCGAAATATAGCTTCTTTGCAAACATTGGTGGACCGCATTGGCCATAACGACCGACTTCGCCATATCAGTTCAACTGCAGTAACTGAGTTTATTTTGCTTATCTCAGAGCATCTAAGTAATCACATTGTTTCTGCTGTCAAGGAGAGCCCATGCTGGGCTACTATGGTTGACGAAACCACCGATATTGCTACATTCCAGCAATACATAACTTTTGTTCAGTACATCAACACAAAGGGATGCCAGGCAACAGCATTTTTAGATATACGACACATTGATGCTTGTGGAGCAACTAAGACGAATGGTTTACGTAAATCCTCGTAATTTTGCACTTGCATTTTTTAAGCAACAGCCAAACTCATTTGACAAGAATTAATCTTAAATGGTCATTTAGTATTACAAAATTTCTATTGTGACATCACACTTGTACTGCTTAGAAATTATTTACCAACTGCTCCATTCCGAACAGCACTTCTTAAAACTAGTGAGTAGTGATGTCAACTGCCACCGTGAATGTGGCAACTAACTGCCAACATTTCATTAACAGGCAGTTATCCAACTTTTATTAACTGCCACTATCGTGAAGTTGGGGCTTTCCCCAAATGTAAAGGAGGGATTCCCCTAACCACAAGTAGTCGCGTCAAAACATGTCAATTTCCAAAAACGATAATTTTCAGATCATCAAAATAATTTCTTTGTAGAACATGCATACCAATATTTTAAGGGAGCCATTGATTGAAAAATTGAAATTTTATGGTGACGCAGTGAAAATTTATGAGGCCGTTTTGTCACCATAAATCGCCTTAAAAAAACACTATGCTTGGCAACTACGTTTGAGTATATTTTTATTAATAAAGCAATCAAAGGCTTCGACTTTTTTTTGAATGTTTTTTGCAACATCCACTGGTCCTTTAGTTTTTTTTTTACATTACATACAGTTTTACAGTCATTACATACAGTTTTACATTCATGAGTTTTACATTTACATTACATACAGTTTTACATTCATGAGTTTTACATTACATTGTCAGCTAAACTGCATGAAATACAAGCCGCTGATGTTGATTCTTCTAAGCAAAAATTAGTCAAAGCCTGCCGTACCCGTTGGTTATCTCATGGTGAGGCTATAAAAGCAATGAAAGCAGAACTATCAGCTGTGTATACTACTCTTAATTATTTTGCTTCTACAAAAAAAGATTGCACAGCAGTGGGTATTCTTCACTTAATTTGTACAAAGCACTTTTTGTTTTCCCTTTACTTGCTGCATACTGCATTAGAGCATCTAAACAAGTTATCATTATTTTTTCAAAAAGGAAGCTTCCATTTTTCTCATTTGCAGTCAGCTCTTGCATTATGCAAAAAAGAAATTAGAAACATTGCCGATTCGGATCAGGTTATAAATAGCCTGAAACTAGATTGGGAAAAGATTTCAAAAATTTTGCCTGTAACACAAAAGGACCTTTATGAAGATGATGTTAAGCAAATCCGATGCACTACCAAAACATACTGTGAAGCCTTGCTACGAAATCTTGAAGATCGCTTTCCGGAGCCTCAAATTCTGTTTGTTTTTCGCATTTTTGATGCAAAAGAAATTCCTCTTGATGCCAACCAACGACAGCTTTATGGAAATCAGGATCTGAAACTGCTGATCAAAAGGTTCAAAGTCGCTTCAGATGAAAAAATCTTGAAAGTAATAAATGGTTACCAAACGCTGAAGAATAGAATGATTATGCCAGAGTTTGAGTTTTGCCTAGATGCCATTGCTGTTTGCAGCAAAATTGTTCAAGATAAAATTTTTCAGGAAATATTTCCCGAATTGCACCTACTTTGTTGCATCGCCTTGTCCATTCCACTTGCAACAGCCTGGCCAGAGAGAGGATTTTCCACTATGTGCCGTGTTAAAACTAAACAGCGTAACAGGCTGCTTGATGTAACTCTAAACGCGCTTTTAAATGTTTCGATGAATGGCCCAAATCATCTAGACGATGAAAGCGCTGTGGAGGTTGCTCAGAATTCGATAACAGCAAAGAATACACGAAAAGTGACAAAGCGAGCGTTACAAACAATGATGTCTGCAGATGACATACAAGAAACTGATGCTTTTGCTGACGAGCAGGAGCTATGTGATGAAGTTGAAGTTGACAAATTTGTGTTGTGATTTTGTAAATGCACTGTGTTTACAGTATAGCCTGCTTTGCCAGATAATACTTCAATAAGCAGTTGTTCATTTTAAATGTTTTAAAAAAAGCGTCCTCGTAAACTTTCTTGGTGTTCCCTTAAATCAAACCTTAAAAAAAACACTGACCACCGGTGACAGCAAGCAAAGCAGGCTACGCCGTCTTAAACACGGCGTTCCTCAGGAATCGGTCTTGGCTCCCCTCCTATTTAACATCTATACGTACGATCTTCCTTCCATGACTTCCAAAAAGTTTGCTTATGATGATGACTTAGCATTGTTGCACTCTTCTGGAAACTGGAAGGACTTGGAGGGAACTTTAAGCCAAGACATGTCTACACTTTTATCGTATCTCCAGATTTGGAGGTTGAAGCTCAGTCACACTAAGACGGTGACGGCAGCTTTTCACTTAAATAACCGAGAGCCCAAACGTGAGCTAAAGGTCTACAACAATGGTAGACTTTTACCTTTCTGTCCAACCCCTACTTATCTTGGAGTAAAACTGGACAGATCGCTCACGTTTCGTCACCATCTAGTGGAATTGCGCAAAAAGCTATCCTCGCGCGTCACATTGCTGAGGCGACTTGTGGGCTCGGGATGGGATGTTGAGGCTAAAACACTACGCATAACCACCTTATCTCCAATCCACTCAACAACTGAGTACTGTGCGCCAGTCTGGTGTTGCAGTGCTCACACTCACCTCATCGACAGTGTCTTGAATGGCGTCTTGCGCATAGTTACTGGATGCCTGCATCCCACTCCAACGGACCACCTACCTGTACTCTCAGGCATCCAGCCAGCTGAGATTCGCCGAATGGGAGCGACACTCTCCTTGGCTTAAATTGGATCTCTGGACCCCGATAATATCTTGTATGGTCTTTTAAGTGGATCCTCAGATACTCGCCAAGTGATACTAAGACCCAGACGCCCATTTGTGCCAGCTACGCGGAATCTTTTGGACAACCTTGCCAGACTTGGCATCCGCCCTTCTGAATGGACAAATCACAAATGGAACACGGAGTACTGTGAAAATGCTTTCAGGCTCCGTGCTTTTGTGCCCGAGACCGATGCCAGATCTGTTGGGATGAGCTTACCCCGAGCAGCTTGGGTTAAGCTCAACCGCCTGCGAACTAATGTTGGGCGATTCCATTTGTCCATGCACAAATGGGGTCTCGCTCCTTCACCGAATTGCGAGTGTGGCACCTCTGAGCAAACCGCAGACCATGTACTAACAGCGTGCCCTATACATCGGGCACCACATGAAGCACGAGGTCTGACGGTTTTGGATGACAAAACTCGATGCTGGCTTAATAACACCACTGCCAGCATCTGATTCAGGCAGTACAGCAGTCAGGGATAGTAAAAGAATAAACCCTCGGCCACAGTCCTGTTTGTGTCTGACCTGGAGTGGATGCCCTTCAAACGATGACGACGACGACTATAGCAAGACTTCAATTGTTTGTTAAATGAACAGATTGTTCTGGGATTTTTTAAACAATACTCGTACTTAAAAATGTCGCTCTGTTTTATAACAATTGATTTTAAAAAAAATTTTCCAGAAAAGATTTTTTTAAATTTTAGGTGAATTTGAGTTTTTAACCATCGTGATTTACCACTTGTTTGACACTTTCATATTTTCTTGCTATAAGTTTTACAATGGTGATCAATGACAATTCCTTTCCAAAAACTAAACTAATCGATAAACTCCTCAGCACCTTCCTAAAATTTTTTTTTATAAGATAAAGAAAATAATGTTCTAAGTGATTGATTTTTTAGTATACATAATTATCAAAAATGCAAGAATGGTTCCCCATTACCCATTGTTACCATTAAAATCACATTTATGTATATGTTAAAAACAATTCATTTTGTGTTTTTTATTGCACTTGTGGTATAAAAAGTTTATTTAGTAAACCAACGTTAGTTCATGCTTGACTAATGATTTTCAAAGCTAAATAAGCAACTTATTAATGTTTAGAAATATCTTGCCAAAGCTAAGTGTTTATTCTTTTATATTTTATCCAAAAAGAAGTATAAACCTGATAAAGGTAAATATTTTATATTTTTTCACTTCATTTTTTTTTCATTTTTTCATTGTATTTATTCTTCTAATTCGCATCAAAACGTCAGAGGTTGTAACAAATAGGGTAAGCAATTACCCTAACCTACTTCTGGAGATGCCAAGATATTGTTCTCCGGTTAAAATCTTTTATTTGATTTTTTAGTTTAATAAAGACATGACTAAAAGTTAGAATTTGGCAAGACTGCCAAGCAGGAGAAAATGCCGTGAAGTGTTTTCTCAAGGACACAACAGAATCGCGCAAGTAGCTTTTGAATTGAGACCATATCGACTAAAACCACAGCGCTCTTAACCACTCAACCACGCTGCCGATTATTTTACATAAACCTATTTGACAAAGCTAGCAAAAATATAAAAGATTCCATTTATTTTATGGCTATAAACAAGACTAAGATATTATATTTAATAAAATATTAATATTTAGCATTTATAATGCGTCTAAGAGAGCTGATGATTGGTTTGACCAACTTATAACTGTGCTCGAAATGCAACACTGCTGGAAAAACTAAAAGATGGCCAATCGTAGAGTTCAATAGCCTGCTAAATATTACTGAAATAAATGGCTATATAGTCCACTATCAAAATAAAAATCTTAAACCTGGTAGGCTTTAATCAGATACTGTACATAACTGCACCGATAGAAGCGGCATTGTGCGTCTGGTAACTGGCATGCCTGATGAATTTTGCCGTTTCTATCGGTGCAATAATGCATCTGGAGGAAGACAGCAACTTTTATATCTTTTTTCTTTATATATGATCAGCTCTGCGACAATAGCTAGGTCAGTAAAGTACCTTGATTTAAAACCCTGATGAAAGTTTAAAACTTCGAACAATGGTCGGGCAATAAGTTTGGGGTTGGCGTTCGTAATGCACAACGCCACACACGGCACTCTTTAGTACATTTGTCCTAAAATTAAAGTAAAAATCCAAAAATGACTGACTTTGAGCTTTTAAAGAAATTGTGTAAATAATTAGAACACAACCACATGATTATAAAAGCAAATTGTATCTCCTTGCCTGTATAATATGCGTGTCAAACTTGTTGCCAGCAAAATCCTTTAAAAATTTTTTGTTTTTATCAGATGCTCAATACGAAATCAAAATGTTAATAGATTCAAAAATATGTTGCACCAATGCAAGCAGCATCTAATAGCATACCAAAAAAGTTTGCAACCAACCAGTCACAAACCAGTTACCAAAGTAGATAAAAGGTAGTTTTATTTTATTTCACTTTGAAACCGACATAAGTACCTTGCTTTTGAGTTTTTCATCTATTTAAAGCAAGACCTTTTTTGGTTTTCACCTTGATTTAAGCGTACAACTTTAACATATGGTAATTGTGGGCACAAATTGCATTTCCAGGTGAGAGAAATTTTAAAATTACAGGTTGCTATTTAAATGAAAGCCAAAAAAGGTCTTCATCTTCTTTTCTAACTGGATTACGGCATCAGGTAAACCTTTTTGAAGCAGCTTGTCTAAACAACTGTGTTTGTGGATAACTATAATGCAAAATAAAATTATATTCAGCAACACTGTATATATTATGATGTATTTGTAATTAGTTTAACCCTAATTTACCTAAGGAGGGGTCCTCAAAGGACACCCCTTTATAAAAAAACAATATAACTCGTAAAGTTTAGATGATAAAAACCTAAAATTTTATGACTTTTCCTAAAATTTATTCCTGAATATTTTGGTATTTAACTTGAGCAAATCCGATGGGTAGTTTTAGTGTAACAGGTTATTTTTTTGACTTACCTCTTGATTTTCGTATACTTTTTGTATGCAAAAATCATGAGATAAATTCAAAAACGTTTTGAAAGTCTTGCTGTGTTTGTCAAGATTACTGCCTAACGTAGTAGTTATTTATATTTGCAGCAGACTGTGACTAATCGGACTATGTCGCAAAACAAAGCAATCAACAAAAATTTGAAGACCTTCAGCTTTATGCAAAATAAGAAAAGACTAATTGAAAATATATTAAAAGTAAAAACATTTGACTAAACTAGAATAAATTTTCTCCAACATATCAAAAAATCAACTGCGCAGCTATTGTCTGTTAAGAGTATTGGACATGTAAATTTAGGGTCCTCCGAGGACCCCCCTTAGGTAGTCAACAGAAAAAAACAGCCTAGGTAAATAAGGGTTAAAAACAATACACGGTTTGGAGAATGCCGCGTACACAGTCTGTTGGACTACGTACAGTTTAGTCCGTTTGGATAGACAGCAGACATTGCTTCTGCGACAAAGATAAGATTGAAAAAAAAAAAAGATGGAGTTTTCTAAGTTTGATCTGACTACGTTTGATTGCGTTAGTAATGGTGTAGAAACTAGATGGATAAGTGGAAAAAAGGATTCAAAATTTATGCAAATGCAAGAAAAATAAGTGATCAAAAACAAAAATGTAATACGCTTTTTCATTGAGGTAGTATAGAGCTTCAGGATATTTTTTTTACGTTAAAAGGAGATCTGTCGAAGTACGATGATGCTGCAAAAGATTTAACGGAATATTTTCAACCAAGCATAAATGCGCAATTTGAACGCCACGTGTTTAGGAATGCATATAAAACAGATAACGAAACAATTGAGCAATTCATTACCCGTTTAAGACAAAAAGCAGAAACATGCGAATTTAGTAAAATTGAAGAGCATATACGAGATCAAATAATTGAGAAATCTAGCTCAAATGTGTAGCGTCAAAAATTTTTAGAAAAAGGAAGAGTTAAATCAAGAAATTGCAAAGTCGCACGAAACCGCAGCAGCTCAAATAGAAAATTTTGCTAAGCCCGAAGACGTCAAGCAAGGAGAAAGAGAAAACGTAAATCGTTTGTTGAAAAAGTTAAATGCTGGTAGGTGTTCCGTAACGCAAATCGCATCTTCGGAGAAAATTAAATTTTTTTTAACTAACTGCAATAACTTGTATCCGTTCTAAATGACCTAAATGCATCGTTCTAATTAAATAATCTCAATGTGACCTCGTTTTGGCAGTGATTTTTATAAGGGCATAAAATTGATTTTTATTGTTAATTTTGTCGTCTGAGCCACGTGGCCCAATTCGGGTTTATTATAAATAGAGAAAGATTGCTCTTATCACACAGTAACCAGAATTTCACTCAGAAAACGATGACCATTGTATTATTTTTTGCTGTATTGTGTTAAGTAACTGCGTGTGTGAAATCGCAGGTAAAAAATAAACTCCTCTCCTTCATATTCAAGTTACAGCTATATTTTTTTGAATCGGGTGTCATAGAGTTACCCATACTGAATAAGGGTAGTTTGTAACTGGGAGGAATTTCTCTGATCTTATTTAAACAAGTTCAGCACTAGATGGATACAGCTATTGAATTACGAAAATCGTCGGACACGTCAGCATTCTCTGAACGAAGAGTGAACTTAAGAATCGCGAGTCTCTCCTTCATCAACAAAAATTGAATTTAATCTCTTTCTCTTCTACAAAAATTGAATTTATAGTTTGGTCTTTGAACCAGTAGGTTTGCTAATTTTAATAGACTTAAATCGTATAATCAAGAAAAATGTTTTTGTCGCGGAAATCTTGTCATCAAGCGAAAGATGTTAACTGTCCGGCAAGAAACCCTAAATGTTTTAAATGCAGTAAAATGGGACATTATGCGCGGTGCTATAAAATAATTTAGACTTGAATAAAAAGAAACAATTTATTTTGAAACGTCAAAGCGTAAAACAACTTTGCGATCGGGCGAAGTCCCTAGGCAATAATTCCGGTTTTCTTTTTGCTTTAAATACGAAAAATCAAATTGAAAGACGAAAAATATTTATTGATGATGTGGAAGTAGAAATGCTTATTGATTCGGGAGTAACATGCAATATTTTAGACAGACAATTGTGTGGGTTTTTTTTTAAGAATTTGGTTAAATGTAAATGTTACTTTACCGATAGAAAAATTTATACTTATGGAAGTAAAGAACCGCTAAAGCTAACTGGAGGTTTTAAAGCAGAAGTGTCCTTTAACAATATCAATTTTCTTGTTTTGGAAGGAGAAGGTGAACCGATATTAGGTACAGACACGATAACAAAGTTAGGAATTTTGAAAATTGAACCTAAAATTAACAATTTAGCTAAAGATGATTATTCTATGGCTGAAATAGTGGATCGGTATAAAAGCTTATTAAAGGGATTGGTAAACTGAAAGACTTTTAATTGAAAATTCCAATTGACTCATCTGTAGAACCTGTATGTCAAACTGCATGTCGGGTGCCGTATCATCTGTGTGATAAATTCTCACAAAAATAGAAAGAACTAGAAGAGCTTGGTATCATTAAAAAGACAACTGGTCCGCCACATTGGGCATCACCTGTGATCGCTGTGCCAAAGTCCGACAGAGATATTCGTTTTTGTGTTGACATGAGAAGAGCAAATTTAGCCATAAAAAGGGAAAGACACCCCATTCCAACCATTGAAGAGTTATTCCAAGAGATGAACTAGAAATATTTAGTAAGCTAGACGTGAAATGGGCATATCATCAAATTGAATTAGATCCAGAGTCGAGAGATATAACGACTTTTGCAACTCGTGAAGAATTATTTAGATACAAGAGATTAATGTCCGGAGTATGCTATGCTCCAGAGATCTATCAGAGAACAATGCAACAAACCTTATCTGGATGTAAAGGGGTGAGCCACATCCTCGATGACATCATTGTATATGCACCTTCAGAGAAAGAGAACAATAAAAATTAAAAGTATTGAAAAGGTTGAAAGAAAAAGGCCTGAAACTCAATAAAGAAAAATGTTGTTTTAATATGATGAAATTAGAATTCATGGCCATGTACTTTCCCAAGATGTTGTTGCACCAAAAGAATTAAAAAGAAAAGCGGTAACATCTGCAAAAAAACAAAGAATGCTAGTGAAGTTTGAAAATTTTTGGGACTGATGAATTATTCCGGATGATTTATTCCTGATTTAGCAACTATCTCAGAATCATTGCGAAAATTAACACGAAAAGAAACTGTGCTTACATGGGGTAAATCCGAAGAAAAATCATTTCAAACATTGAAACAAAATTGTGTGACGCACTATTTTAAGTTATTTTGGCAAAACATGTCGTACTCAAGTAGTTGCAGACGCAAGTCCGTACTGACTAGCAGCGGTGCTAGTGCAAAAGCAAAATGGTTAAAATCGTATTATACCATACGGGAGTCGAACATTGTCGCAAATTAAGAAAAAATACTCTCAAACCGAAAAAGAAGCTTTTGCGTTAGTGTGGTCATGTGAACGTTTTCACGTTTTCGTGAACATTTTCACATAAACGTTTTCATTTTTATGAACATTTTCACGGTGCTGATTTTAATTTATTAACTGATCATAAAGCGTTAGAATTTATATTTTCTCCAAGGTCGAAGCCTAATGCGCGAATTCAACTATATTACGAATTCAACTATATTTATTAACTAATTTCAACTATATTTATTAACTATTTACGAATTCAACTATATTTATTAACTCATCATAAAGCGTTAGAATTTATATTTTCTCCAAAGTCGAAGCCTAATGCGCGAATTCATTATATTTTCTCCAAGGTGTTAAGATTGCAACCTTATCGATACAAAGTAATCCATATTTCGGAAAGCAAAAACATTGCTGATTTCTTGTCACGATTGTTTAATGAAAATGTTATCAAAAATGCCAAAATGATGATGGTATTGTTGAATACGTTAAGTTGATTGTAAAATATGCTACGCCTATTGCTTTAAGCACACGTGAAATTAAAAAAGTGAGTAATGCAGATAAAGAGTAAAGAAACCTAAGAAATTGCATACAGTCAACTTTGGATATAAGGGATGCGGATATAAGGGATTTTTGCTAACAAGGGACTATTTTAAATGGTCCCAATGATTTTCCATGAAAAATAATACTAAAATATTTGATTATAGGGGATCCGGGTATACGGATTTTCACTTATAAGGGATTAAATTTCTAAGTCCCAATCATAATTTTTTAGTTATTTCAGTTGATTATCAATTTTTTGTTCTGATGATGCGTCAAAATAACCAAAAGCGCGCGTTCCGATTTTAATTTCGCGGGCATTTCTGAGGGCTCGCTTTCTTCGTGGGCTTTTTGGAGGGAGAAATGTGTGAAAAGCTTCAAAAAGGGTGTTTGAGCGTTTAAAACTTGAGTTCTTAAGGTATCGGATTGAACTTTGCGTCAGTCGGTTATAAGAAATATTTGGATATAAGTGATTAATTGTGCTGATCCCGGGAGATCTCTTATATCCGAAGTTGACTGTATTGTCGAATGGTTGGCTAAAACTTTATTCTAAATTGTACCTACTTGTTTGTAGCGAGTTGACGACGATTGGTTTTATTATGTTACGGGGAACTAGAATAGTAATCCCTCACGATTTGCGTGAAAATGTGCTTAAACTAGCTCACGAAGGTTATCCCGGAATCGTTATGATGAAAAAGAGAGTGCGAAGTAAAGTATGGTAGCCTGGTATTGATAAAAATAGCAAACGATTTTGTAAAGAATACTATGGTTGTCAACTAGTAAGCAAGCCGACTGCGCCAGAACCAATTAATTGTACTAAGTAACCACAAGAACCATGGTAAGATTTAGCATGTAATTTATTAGGACCACTACCGTCGGGTGATTAGGTGTTCGTTGTTGTTGATTATTTTAGTAGATATTTTGATATTGCTGTTGTGTACAAAAGTGACATTTATAAAAATTATTGCTTCCTTTGAGAAAATGTTTGCTACTTACAGTATGGCAATTTCGGTAACTTGTGACAACCCAATCGGAAAATTTATCTCCGACCAAATATATTTTTCATCGTTTTTCTCCAAAATAATGTCTGATCATCCATGACTGAAGATTACTAACCATAGATAATCGTAGATACATCTCTTATTATCTATATAAATGTAACATACAAACATAGATAATCGGAGATGATTACCATAGCAGATCATAGAGAATCATAGATGGCCGTTAATAACTCTTTGGGAGATAGACAGATATATTTGAAGCTGTTTATATCCGAACAGAAATTATCAGAGATGAACCTCCAGAGCAGATCATAAATAATCATAGAAAATGATAGATGTTTGTTGATACCTCTTCGGGGATAAACAAATATATTTAGAGATGATCAGAGGTAATTTCATCAGCAAGCCATAGGTAAATATATATATTAGTTTAAATTAAATTACAAAAGACACAAAAGAGATTCTATTAAAACCTCAACAGTCTGTTTCGCCTTTTCGGCTCATCAGGAGGTGATTCTAAACGCATACGAAAAGTTAAGAAAAAACGCAAGAAAAAGCTAATTATTATAGTTAAGAGCCAAAAGTCATAATATTAGTTAATTAAAATAAAATAAAATTAAATTTAAAATTTAAAATTTAAAATTTAAAAATTTAAAAATTTAAAAATTTAAAAATTTAAAAATTTAAAAATTTAAAAATTTAAAAATTTAAAAATTTAAAAATTTAAAAATTTAAAAATTTAAAAATTTAAAAATATTTGAGTAAGCAAGCTAGTTGTAAGGCTCAAAATTTAGAATTTAGAATTTTGTAATCAAACTAAACATTTACGTATCTGACGCTGCAAAAAACTGACTGGCGATCAAATTACAAATGCGCGGTAGATAGTGGGAGAGAAAGAACATTGTAAAGGAAGGAACGGACAGCGAGGAAATTGCTATAGAGGAGATCAGAGGGCGCAGGAATAGATATAGTGGGAACACGACAACAATGAGTAAACACGGCGTAAACGGGGGGGGCAAAGGATTGCAAAATTAAAAGCTCAAACATTGGAAAATCGAATTAAAATTAAAATTAAAATTAAATAAAATTTGAAAAAATTTGAAAAATATTAAATCAGGCTAGGCTTTCTTTAAATTTGTTCCGGTGTCGGTATTCGGAGACAAACTCGGATCACTTGTTCAAGAGCGTGCGCTGGTCGGCTTGCAAGATGGCGAGTATTTCTGCTAAGCAGAGATTGCAGCGTTTGACCCCGCTGGTGTATGCAAATGATTTGCAAACAATTGACCAAGTTATTTGTGGTTTGATTCCTTTATCTTTATATTTCCATAATGTTTTGGAGAGTTCGGGCGGCGTTTGCTTTTTCTGGGTAATTGAAGGATTGTCGGTGATTATAAAAACGGGTCTTGAATTCAGTTTCGCAGCAGCCAAAATAGTGTTGGGTCGGTGAGTTGGGAGCACTGATGGATGCTTTGTAAATGATAGATTTTGTTCGGCATTTTCCATTGAGTGGGCAGTCGTGAAGGTTTTTGCAGTTGCATGGTAAATCTTTGTCGTTGGTGTGGGGGTGCAGAAGTTTCTTATTGTGATTGTTGATGATGCTCATCATGTTTGGCATGCAACTATAGCTTAATTTCACGTTAAATTTGTTACATATTTTGTGGAGTTTGTGGTGTGTGGGGAAATGTTTGTTTATGAGGTTGAAAAATGCTTTTCCTATGTTGGTCTGTCTTCTTCGTTGTAGGGAGGGTTGAACCAAATATAGCTGTCCGTTCCTTTCTTTACAATGTTCTTTCTCTCCCACTATCTACCGAGCATTTGAATTTGATCGCCAGTCAGTTTTTTGCAGCGTCAGATGCGTAAATGTTTAGTTTGATTACAAAATTCTAAATTCTAAATTTTGAGCCTTACAACTAGCTTGCTTACTCAAATATTTTTAAATTTTTTAATTTTTATACTTTAAATTTCAAATTTTATTTTATTTTAATTAACTAATATTATGACTTTTGGCTCTTAACTATAATAATTAGCTTTTTCTTGCGTTTTTTCTTAACTTTTCGTCTGCGTTTAGAATCACCTCCTGATGAGCCGAAAAGGCGAACAGACTGTTGAGGTTTTAATAAAATCTCTTTTGTGTCTTTTGTAATTTAATTTAATGCTCTTAGTTTTCATTGAGCTCTTTACTGACAGTCTTGCCACTTTTATTATTATTAATGCTCTAAGCTGCAGCTAGTTGAGCTCTTTCTAAAGATTTGCCAGTACAAGCCACACAGATTATGGAAAAAATTCAGTTTAATTATTCTCTAAAAAACATCCCCATTCCAAGCAGACTAATCTATCTCCAATCCCTGTTGGACAAGCTAGATAGTTTCATCAAACGCCTGAGATGGAAGCCTTTTTCTTCGACACCGACAATCAAAACAAAGAAAACAACAGACCAACTTATGGCTTTAAGACCGAAGCTATTCCCCCCTCAACAAGAGGGCCTGAAAAATTTCGAACACGACATCTACGAAATGGTCCGGCGTATACAATTTAAATCTGTTAAAAATAAATTCCAATCAGAACTTTCCCAAGACGCTAAAAGAATTCGAAATTCCTCTAAAGTTTTTGTACCAGCTGACAAAACAACAAACCTATACACAGTGCAAGTATCCGAATACAAGAAATTGCTAAACGACAACATAACTGCAAAATACAAAAAAACTAGCAATCAAGTGATCAAAAACATCAACAAAGAAGCTAAGTCAATCGCGACCAACCTGGAACTCGACAACCGCATCGAACAATATTCAAATAAAAGCGCCTTTATCACAATCAAGGACCACAAACCCAACTTTCCCAACAACATCAAATGCCGCCTGATCAACCTAGCCAAATCACAAATTGGTATCGTTAGCAAACAACTTTTAGATAATATCAACCGTACAATCCGCTCCAAAAAACACCTAAACCAATGGCGAAACTCATCTAGCGTAATAAGTTGGTTCCAAAATATCCCCGACCAAAAAAACTGCAAATTCCTCAAATTTGATATTGTCGATTTCTACCCCTCAATCACAGAAAAACTCCTATCTGCGGCCATTTCTTTTGCAAAATTATTCACCCAAATTGATGATGATGCTATCCAAATTATCGAACATTCAAGAAAATCACTTCTGTTCAACAAAAAAGAAGCTTAAATTAAAAATCAGCGATTCACTATTTGACGTCACTATGGGATCCTTCGATGGTGTCGAAATGTGCGAACTAGTTGGTCTATTTATCTTAAACAAACTATCAAATATCATCCCCACAAAAGACCTCGGCTTATACCGCGACGACGAACTCGCCGTCCTTAGAAATAAATCCGGACCTGAAATGGCACGAACCAGGAAAAACATAATCAAAACCTGCAAAGAAATCGAACTAAACATCACGGCCGAAACCAACCTATTTCAAACAGACTTCCTAGATGTAACCTTCAACCTCAAATCAAACAAATTCTTCCCTTATCGTAAACCCAACGACCACCCTTTATACATCAACAACCAATCCAACCATCCACCATCAATCAGAAAAGAACTACCAGACATGATCAACGACGGGATCTCAAATTGTCCCACAACCAAGACTCATTCAATCAAGCATCCCCTTTATACACCGAAGCTCTAAAGAACAGTGGTTACAAAACTAACATGACATACAACAAAGTAGTTTCAGCAGAATCAAAAAACGACGAACAGAGAAAAAAATGCACATACAAAAATAAAAGAAAAAGAAACGTTATTTGGTTCAACCCTCCCTACAACGAAGAAGACAGACCAACATAGGAAAAGCATTTTTCAACCTCATAAACAAACATTTCCCCACACACCACAAACTCCACAAAATATGTAACAAATTTAACGTGAAATTAAGCTATAGTTGCATGCCAAACATGATGAGCATCATCAACAATCACAATAAGAAACTTCTGCACCCCCACACCAACGACAAAGATTTACCATGCAACTGCAAAAACCTTCACGACTGCCCACTCAATGGAAAATGCCGAACAAAATCTATCATTTACAAAGCATCCATCAGTGCTCCCAACTCACCGACCCAACACTATTTTGGCTGCTGCGAAACTGAATTCAAGACCCGTTTTTATAATCACCGACAATCCTTCAATTACCCAGAAAAAGCAAACGCCGCCCGAACTCTCCAAAACATTATGGAAATATAAAGATAAAGGAATCAAACCACAAATAACTTGGTCAATTGTTTGCAAATCATTTGCATACACCAGCGGGGTCAAACGCTGCAATCTCTGCTTAGCAGAAATACTCGCCATCTTGCAAGCCGACCAGCGCACGCTCTTGAACAAGTGATCCGAGTTTGTCTCCAAATACCGACACCGGAACAAATTTAAAGAAAGCCTAGCCTGATTTAATATTTTTCAAATTTTTTCAAATTTTATTTAATTTTAATTTTAATTTTAATTCGATTTTCCAATGTTTGAGCTTTTAATTTTGCAATCCTTTGCCCCCCCCGTTTACGCCGTGTTTACTCATTGTTGTCGTGTTCCCACTATATCTATTCCTGCGCCCTCTGATCTCCTCTATAGCAATTTCCTCGCTGTCCGTTCCTTCCTTTACAATGTTCTTTCTCTCCCACTATCTACCGCGCATTTGTAATTTAATCGCCAGTCAGTTTTTTGCAGCGTCAGATACGTAAATGTTTAGTTTGATTACAAAATTCTAAATTCTAAATTTTGAGCCTTACAACTAGCTTGCTTACTCAAATATTTTTAAATTTTTAAATTTTTAAATTTTTAAATTTTTAAATTTTTAAATTTTTAAATTTTTAAATTTTTAAATTTTTAAATTTTTAAATTTTAAATTTTAAATTTTAAATTTAATTTTATTTTATTTTAATTAACTAATATTATGACTTTTGGCTCTTAACTATAATAATTAGCTTTTTCTTGCGTTTTTTCTTAACTTTTCGTATGCGTTTAGAATCACCACCTGATGAGCCGAAAAGGCGAAACAGACTGTTGAGGTTTTAATAGAATCTCTTTTGTGGCTTTTGTAATTTAATTTAATGCTCTGAGTTTTCATTGAGCTCTTTACTGACAGTCTTGCCACTTTTATTATTATTAGTTTAAATATGGTTATTTAATTGTTTGCATTTAAAATAATAGTAGCTGCACCGTGCAATCAGCTTAATTCTCGAATCGTTCCAGTCTAGCCGGAAGAGCATATCACTGGTGGAAAGGAAGAATTAAGTAGACCCCGCAGTTCCATTGCACACGTGCTTCCTCGTGTATGTTGTGTGTGTTTAACTTACATTGTTATCGGTTGCTATAATAATTATTATTAAATATTTTTTTTTGTATAAAAATTTTAATAATAGTTATAAACACACACAAAAACCAAATTAAAAAAAATACACATTTTTAAGAATATGACAAGAATTTTTATGTACCATTGGTTATCGATTTGACATTACAATGATTTTATAACGGAATGCGAATGTGAAGAAAAGAAAAAACTAATTTAACCCTCCGCCTACCACAAAAAAAACTAACGTTGTGAACCAGTGGGGTCTATTAGACCCCATGTACAGTAGGTTTGCTGTAATTTATGAAGGTCTATACTTGCATTTCATGCAGGATAGCTAAATGGCACAATAAACTAGCATTTTGTATTACTTTTGGCATAAGTTTTTGCAAACACAATGCACATTTGTTCAGTTGACAGCAGAAACAAGAAGTATTACACTTCTTGTTTCTGATAATGTAATTGCATCTAGTTTTGTTTCTAATGCGTACGTGTATTCTTGTAATTTTTTGTATCTGTAATCTTAGCGAAGTCAAGTTGCACAACCATAATTTCAGTTAGTTTGATCACAGTTTTTGTCAATATGTTCTGACAGATTTTTTCCTTTAATTATTTGGGAAAATAAAAATAGCTTATAACCAATATTTGCTCATTGCCTTTTTATAAAGCATAGCTTCTTTTAGCCTTGATTTTCAACAGTTACTAGTTAAAATTAATAAAAAAACAACAGTAATTTAATACTGTTATGTTTGTTTGGTAGCAATCACCAAGAAAAGTACCAAAAACAATTATTAAGACCAAAAAATCTTTATTTTAAAACTGTCTCTGATTTCTTCACTTTTGTTCCAAATGACAAGTGAAGAATAAAAAAGCTGTGGGCCCTTTGGTAAAGGCTTCTTGGCTCCCTTTTGGAGGAAACTGATTCTTTTAAGAAATCCTGGTCTAGCCCAGGGGTCACCAAACTTTTTTTCATAAAGGGCCATGTAACTATGAACATTTGATGATTGCAGGCAAATACAAACGAAACGCTATATAAATTTTATAAATGAAATGAACTCAAGTATAACAAACAAAATCAATGCAAAAATTAATTTAGTGAGATTTATAAAACTGTCTATTTTCTCTGAGTATGTTGTCAAGATTTGATTTGGTATTAGTGTATCCGAACAAGAGAATCGCCTTCAAATGTTCATCAATCAATTTCGTTTGATGCTCTGACTTAAGGTATGTCATTTTTGAAAATGTTGCACATAAACATTTTAGGTGATTTAAAAAAGGTATAATCACAACAAAATCTAAATATTAAAAAATAATATCAATGAATTTTCTAATTGTTAAACCTTGTTGCTAGTTTGTTTAGACTGTCGATGTAATTATTAACTAAAGAGAAGTTTAGCTACCCAGCATAAACAACCTGGCTCAACTAAACGCTCAAACAAATTGCTTCAAGTAATCGCTTCAAGCAAGCGGCAACCCATTGTGAAGAATTATTAGCTGTTTTATCTGTAATGCTATGTGAAAAACCGTAGTGAGAAATAAAACTTATAAAATCTCTGGCACATTTTTGTGGCCTGACAACTGAAATTTCGATATTTATTTCTGTATTACTAGTAACTGTTGCATTTAGCTTATTTAAGATAACATGCGGCGGGGGACAGAAATAATGCTGTGGGCCAG
The DNA here is from genome assembly GCA_963680785.1 of Diplosoma virens. Classification (NCBI taxonomy): domain Eukaryota; kingdom Metazoa; phylum Chordata; class Ascidiacea; order Aplousobranchia; family Didemnidae; genus Diplosoma; species Diplosoma virens. The sequence goes on along the minus strand of OY796881.1, from coordinate 4,446,813 downwards.
ATACGGCCCGCAGAATTATTTCTTCCCCCCGCCGCATGTTGTCTTAATAGTTGGGTGATAGTTCGGACCATAGTTTGGTGATTCCTGGTCTGGCCTAATAAATACCATAAATTTGTTTTCATTACTTAGCTAACAGATTAAAAAATATAAACTAATTTTATATTCCCAAGTAAAATTCAAATTACCAAAATAAGCTACCAACTTCATGACTTTGGTGTTTAAACAACCTAAATAAAACCAAAGCTTGCTTGGCTTAGCAACGGTTTCCATGTCCACTTGTCAACTAGGTGGCTGGAAAAGGAACTATTCAAATTTTTGGCACATTTTTGCTACAGTGTGTGAACTTCAATTGTATAATGCCAACAGCAAAACAACAAAACAAGAGAAACGAATAATATATATTCTACTATCCTTTCATATATTGTCATAATATCTTAGCTATAAAATATCAAAACAAAATTTAATTTAGATTTTGAAAAGATTCAAATCGATTTAACTTGTTAAAACAGGGTGGATCAAAAAGTTAAATTGGCTCTAAAACTTTCAAAGTGAGTGAGAGTCAGTCTCGGTGAAAATCATACCTGAACAAAGATTGCATGGTTTCGTCTCATTTCCTGCACCTCTACACCCTTCGCCCGTTCCATTCCAACGCAAGCAAACACGAACTCGATCTTGAATTGCAGACCCACACCTACCAAAGCATTTTGACCACGAACTCCATTCGCTCCATTCTGAAAAAAAGTAAACAAGCTGTAATTATAACAAAAAAGAGGAATAATGTTGAAAACTCATTTTTAAAAAATGGTTGCAGTTTATTTAAATTGCTTGTAAGTTTCAAAATCTCTCAAATAGATTGCTACCTTAGCGGGGTGGAGGGGTTTGAGTTTTCTATGATACTAAGAGCAATGCCGCCTGGAGTTTTCAATTCCTCTTAAGGCTACCCATGGCAGTAAGGTCAAAGGTGAGAAACAGACCAGAATAATTCTAATGACAATATTTATTCTGCATCTGGCGTCGCGAAAGGTAAAAAGGTTTGCGTTTGGGCTTCAGGCAGAGGGGCTCGTTTGAAAAGTAGACTATATTTCCCTCCACAAGCTAACGGTAATTGGAAATCCATCAATGCATTCGCTACGCGTGTGAAGAAGCAAATGGGAGCAGCGGATAATATCTGTACCCCATTTGGTCGCAAACATTGAGATCTTTACATGGGCAACTGGAATATCGCTTCACTCAATGGAAAAGAACAGAAATTAGTTTGGGAGGCAGAGAAGTATCATCTTGATATTGATGTAGTTTCCTCTACCAAGTGTTGTGGCTCTGATACTGTTGCGTTGAATGAAGGCTGGAAGCTTTTCTACTCAGGTATAGATGTAACCATGTCTTTTTAAGCAGGGACAGGCATTTTTATAAGCCTTCGCCTGGCTCACTATGTCACTGTTAGGATCCCACTCGGAGGAAGGGTTTGTCTCCTTACGCTTAGGCTACAGGAGCGGTCACTGTGCATTTTGCAGGTGTACGCATCAAACTTTAAAGCACAGTACCAGCCTTTCTTAGATGAAGTAGATGTTGCTTTACAGAAAGTAACATCTGCAGAATCAATTATCCCGCTGGGTGATTTCAATGTACATGTGGGTACTGACGACAAAACATGAAAGGGTGTTATCAGAATACAAAGAGACTCTTGACATTAACAAAAACGGAAGGTGTTTGCTACAGTTCTGTGCTACCAACAGACTGTGCATAATGATTATCTTTTTTTGGCACAAGAAGATTTACAAGTACACTTGATTTCTGTTTTGTCTTAGCAAACTTGTTCTTCTATGGTCGATGTTCGTGTTAATAGAGGAGCTAAACTGCCTACTGACCATCATCTAGTTGTTTGCATTCTAAGAGGCCTAAACCATCCAAAAACAAGGAAGCAATTCAAAGAACAAAGAGTATACAGAATAAAATGGGAGTTACTATCCGACGAAAAGGTAAGACATACTTTTGCAAGCAAAGTTGGTTCCCTGTTCAGAGAATTTCTTGACCTTACTGAAGAAGGCGTGGGATTGCGTGGGATTTATCGAAATCAGCATTTATTACATCTGTAGCTGCTAGTTGTGGTTGCAAACGTGTGGGAGGTCAAACAGGTAGTGAGAAAAGAACTGCTTGTTGAAACCAAAAAATTAAAGAATTTGTACGTGCAAAAAAATCTGCATTTTGAGCTTAACAAAAAGTCATCTGAGCAGCTTTGATTGCGGTACTCTCCAGCACGTAAGACTACCACCACTATTGTCAAACAGTCTAAAAAAAATCATGGTAAGAATTTGGATAAAAGCTGGTTACAGACTACAGATCGACAAACAAAGCATTTTGGCAAATTATACGTCGTTTGCGCGGCAAACGAACACCAGTTGCCACCTTCATCGAGGATGCTAATAGGGTGCTTCTGAAGCATCAAAAAAGCATCGTAAGTTGTTGAGAGAATGCTTTTGTGAGCTCTTAAATCCAGTAGCAGCCTATCATTTGGAAACATCCGAGGAACAATTTGGTAAAAAAAATTATCTAACCGAAGCAGAGGTGAGCACAGCAATCAAAGCTTTAAAAGCTTGCAACGCCCCTGGTGAACATGATATTGGATTCAAAATGATAAAGGCCATGAACAACTTTGGGGTTTGTTGGCTGTTTAGTGTGTTCCAAGTAGCTTGGAAAATTGGTGAGGTACTAAAGCAATAGCAGACCAGTGTATTGATACCTATTCACAAAAAAATAGTGCACTAAATGCAGGGGCATTTCTTTATTAAGTCTTCCTGGAAAGGTCTATGCAAAGTGCCTTAAAAAGAAATGCTGCTAAATAGTTGAACCTCAGCTTCAGGATGCACAATGTGGATTTCGTCGTGGCAAATCCACTATGGACCAGATCTTTGCCCTTCAGCAAGTGTTTGAAAAATCGTGGAAATAATCGTGGAAATGACATTTGATCAAACCGACATTGATTGAACGATATTTCATCAAAACAACACTTGAACAAAACGACACTTTATTGAAATGACACTTGATTGAAACGACACTTGATCGAAACAACACTTGATATTGGGACTCCGCGGAGTTGATCCGCGCCCCCATCCCCAGGAATGGTTCGGGTAAATCCACCACCACCACCACCAAACAACACTTGATCGAAATGACAGTAGATAAAAAAAGTTTAACTTTTGTATGTTTCTGCCATTAAACAATATCTTTGTTATTGTAAATTATATTTATAAAAAACAGAGGCCATACGTAAGAAAACAATTTGTTTTTATTTTTTATAATTTTTTCTTAATGTCAAGGTCAAATTTTTTTATCAAGGTCTCTGGGCAAAAAATTTTTAGGGGGGAAACAAGTAGATTTCTTATCATGGTTATGTTTCGTTAGATGCCTATTGCTGCCATTTATTTGCATTCATTTTACTTTGTAGTCAGTTATTTAAGGGGGAGGCATTGTGCCGTTTCATTGATCAAGTGTCGTTTCGATCAAATGTCGGGTCGCGGAAAATTAGTACGGCTAAAACTGAGATTATGTGCACGTCAAAGCACCATGCAAGTCAGGATCATGTGCACGTCAAGGCACCCACGTCAACGCAAGTGTTTTTTCTAAACAAATGGAGTAACTCTGCAGCAGAAGGAAAAATTTAAGTATCTTGGAGTCACATTCTTGAGTGATGCTAAACAGGACAACAAACTGGACTCACGTATTGGAAAAGTAAGTGCAGTAATGCGCCAGCTTTACCGACTGATTGCACCAAAACGAGAGCTGTGTATAAAAGCAAAGCTTTCTGTTTTCAGATTAATTTTTGTTCCTATCCTCAACTGTGGACATGAGTGTTGGGTAATGACTAAAAGATTGAGATCCCGAGTACAGGCAGCCGCAATGATGTTTTTTCAAAAAGTCAGAGGTTTATCCTTACTTAACAATGTTAAAAGCACTGACATTTGTCAATCTCTCAACATTGCACCTCTACTACTACGCATAGAACAATCGCAACTGCGCTGGTATGGCCATGTGACGCGAATGTTGCACGAGCGAACAGCAAAGTAACTAATGGATGCTCTTCCAAGTGGCAAAAGGCCTAGAGGGCGACCCAGAAATCGCTGGCGAAATTATATTGAAGACTTGACTTGGTCACGTCTTGCAATTCCACAAACAAAATTGCCGCTAGTTGCAGGAAATGGGAATACTTGGAGATATCAACTCAAGCTGCTGTCCCTGCAAACCGAAAAGTACAAGCTGGAAATTAGAAATACACCAAACTAATTTAATTTTTTCCCTGAAATGATGATCATTATGATAAGTTTTAAAAACAAAAAAATGCTTTTACCGAACAAACTAAAGTTTTTGTCTGAACATGGTTATAAAAGATAAGCATTCTAATGATTCTAGTACCTGCATTGCATTCTGGTTCTTTTTGACCAAGCAGGCTTGTTATTGAATTGATCCAGTCTTGATAAACTGAAATCTTCGCATAAATCGCAAACGGACCGCAAAAGAAGTCAAATACCAACAGTCCTGCCTGGTACCAATCGCAGTTCCGACATCTTTGGCAAACCAAAGGTGCCCCAAAATCGCCCACTGAAAATTTGCAATAAATTGTGTTTAAAATCTTAACATATTTATATTAAAAGCTTATTGTGGAGATTTTCCGTCTTCACGTGTCACTTTATAGTTGCCTTTTTCTTTCATTTCTTGGAATCGGTGACGTCATTGGTTTTGCCTCGCATGTTTCTTTCTCGTTTATTTCAGTTAGTTAGCAATCATCATGGTGTCTGTTGTATTTTTGTTTGTCTTAAATTTATTCTTTTAAAGCCTTAATAAAAAGTAATAAAGGGTGAGACATATTACAATTTAAAAGATTAGAATGGCTAATACTGAATGGAAGTACTTACAGCCAGAAAAACTTACTATAGATCCCAATTTACATTTAGCTGAAGACGAGTGGAAATTCTGGTTTAAAACTTTTACTAACTTTGTCGAAGCTTTGCCTAGAGGAAAAAATACTGTAGATAAACTAAAGGTACTGACAGCTCATTTATCAGCTCCTATTTACAAACATATAAGCGAAGAAACTACGTACGATAGCGCTGAACTGCATTACAAAATTTATTTGTAAAGCTAAAGAACGAAATGTACGCGCGGTACATGCTTGCAACAGCCAAACAAGACACTGGCGAATCAGTTGATGAGTTTATTTTGCGTATTAACAAACTTAGTCAAAATTGTGACTTTTCTGTAAGTGCTCAAAAGTATAAAGAAGACATGAAAAGAGATTCTTTTATAAACGGACTTTCTTAAACTTTATTAGGCAGCGGCTACTTGTAAACAGGACTTTAACATTCACAGAAGCTCATTAAGAGCTCGTTCAATTGAACTGGCAAAGTTAAGTTGCGAAACGTATACCTGCCAAGGTACATCATCCCAACAGATGTGCTCTCTCCAAAAAGACGAAACCAAATCGAAGAAAAACAAAGTTAGCGTAATAGCCTCAAAAAAACAATTTCGAAACTTTACATGTTATTTTTGTGGAGAGTCTAAATGGCATCCCCGCAGTCGCTGTCCTGCTAAAAACGAAATTTGTGATTTTTGCCAAAAGGTAAGCCATTATGCGAAATGCTGTTTAAAACGAAAAAATTCTTTAAACTGCGTATATCAACCTTGTTTAGCTCCGACTACGGCTTTGCGATCCACATTCTCACAATACGTCTTAGCTGAAATTACTGTGAATAACATATCTGGCCAAGCTTTAGTAGACACTGGCAGAACCAACAGCTATCTAACTAAAGAATTTATGAAGAGAAATAAACTTCCTTATAAAACTATAAAGTACTTTGCCAATATTGACGATGTATCTCTTAAAACTGAAATTTGCAGCGTTTCTTATTTGGATCTAACTTTTCTTGAGCACCACCATAAAAATTTTAAATTTTACGTTATGTCAGATCTAATTTCCGATTTAATTATAGGAGATGACTTATTACAACAGCATAAGAGTGTAACTTTTGAATTTCGAGGAAAGAAAAAAGAGCTTCACATTTCAACAATTATGCCGACTGCCCATGTACTATATCCTGATTTTAATATCGCTTTAAACAAAGTCGATTTTATCGGAGCCATAAGCTTTTCGTGACGCTCTCATCAGTGGCAATCGCGTCAAAATGGGACGAACCAGAGAAAATCAAGGTATTTATAGTCTCAACAGTTGGGAGAAAGGTGTTGCAGTCTCGGAAAGGAGAAAGGCACAATTGCACAAAATCAAACAAGTGTGGTGCAATACAGTGTAATCTCGAAAAGGAGAAACGCACTATGTGCAATTACCCAGGAGAAACACTGTTACTCGCAACTTAGGTTATTTGAAAAGTTTTAATGTGTAAACAAGTTCCTTTTGTTTATGTGTAAACAAGTTCCTTTTTAAACAAATTCCTTTTGTTTACATAAAACCGGATGTTTGGTTTTGATAAAAGATGCCTCGAGTAGACACAGATGGAACGAGTTGCGTGCCACAGCAAGAATTTTAAAACGTTTGTCGTTATAGTTTGCAGCACATTGCTCGTTATCAAGCAAGTGTTGTCCTATGGCAGAGTCACAATCTGGTTTGTTACGTTTTAGCTTACAGAATCTGCCAGGTTGAGATCGTGTAGGGCGCTTCGCTTGCTGTTGTAGCCATTTAGGTGCATGCTGCTTGATTCTATCTTGTAGTCGTTGTGATGTTCGTCCTACGTACCTACTGTCACAGTGGCACGAATATTCATAAACAACGGAACTTTTCAGCATGGTAGGTAAAACATCTTTGCGGGCTACAGGCAACATGCGTTTGGATGTAAATACAACTTTGGTGGTAACGGAACCATAGCAGCTTTCAACAACCGTTTTGACGTTTTTATCAAGACCAATGGAAGCCTTCCCTATCCAAGAATCTCTCAAATATACGGGACACTTCTCAGGACCAAATCGTTTAGGCATAGAAAACTGAGCAATTTTCTTGGAAATGTTGCAGTCAATAATTGATTCAGGATAAGCATTGTCCAATAGAAAGTTCTTGATATGCTTAATTTCTTCGTTTAGTTTAGGTTTCGTGCATATCATTAGTGCCCGGTGTACCAAAGTTGATATAAGGTTTGTTTTTTGTTTCGTGGGACTGAAAGATTCCCAACGTAAGTACTGTCCAGTAAAGGTAGGTTTTCTATACACACTTGTTTTAAAACCCGTAGCTGTTCGTTCCACGTTAACGTCGAGAAACGGTAAACAATTATTTTTCTCTTTCTCAAAGGTAAATTTAAGAGAAGGATGGAGACAGTTTAGTTGTTTGAAAACGTTTTCCGACTCTTCTTCATTGCGAAACATAGCAAATGTATCGTCAACGTACCTAAAATATGTGGAAGGTTTTGATTTTTGAGAGAAGAGTTTTTCTTCATAAAATCCAACAAAGATGTTAGCTAAGGCTGGGCCTAGTGGTGAACCCATTGTAACCCCATCAGTTTGCTTGTACATGATGTCGTTAAAGCTAAACTCTACTCCAGATGTGGCACTTTTCATCAGTTCAATGAAGACAGCCTTCAATGAAGACAGCCTTTGTAAAAACAAACCTCCCACTTGAAGAGACCATTAATATCTGTGCAGATGCCTTATATTGCGATAATTCGGATGCACAACCACTTATTTCGAAGTTGAAAGCTGCTATGGTTCCGTTACCACCAAAGTTGTATTTACATCCAAACGCATGTTGCCTGTAGCCCGCAAAGATGTTTTACCTACCATGCTGAAAAGTTCCGTTGTTTATGAATATTCGTGCCACTGTGACAGTAGGTACGTAGGACGAACATCACAGCGACTACAAGATAGAATCAAGCAGCATGTACCTAAATGGCTACAACAGCAAGCGAAGCGCCCTACACGATCTCAACCTGGCAGATCCTGTAAGCTAAAACGTAACAAACCAGATTGTGACTCTGCCATAGGACAACACTTGCTTGATAACGAGCAATGTGCTGCAAACTATAACGACAAACGTTTTAAAATTCTTGCTGTGGCACGCAACTCGTTCCATCTGTGTCTACTCGAGGCATCTTTTATCAAAACCAAACATCCGGTTTTATGTAAACAAAAGGAATTTGTTTAAAAAGGAACTTGTTTACACATAAACAAAAGGAATTTGTTTACACATTAAAACTTTTCAAATAACCTAAGTTGCGAGTAACAGTGTTTCTCCTGGGTAATTGCACATAGTGCGTTTCTCCTTTTCGAGATTACACTGTATTGCACCACACTTGTTTGATTTTGTGCAATTGTGCCTTTCTCCTTTCCGAGACTGCAGCACCTTTCTCCCAACTGTTGAGACTATAAATACCTTGATTTTCTCTGGTTCGTCCCATTTTGACGCGATTGCCACTGATGAGAGCGTCACGAAAAGCTTATGGCTCCGATAAAATCGACTTTGTTTAAAGCGATATTAAAATTCTGTACCACAAAGAAGCTCTTTACATATTCTGATTTATTTTGCAACATTACTCGAAACTGTAAACCCATTGCAATAAAGACTTGAAAATTCTCAACATCTGATCAAGCGCTCATAAAAGCGGAAACAGATAGACTGCTGAACGAAAATCGAATTGAAAGAAGTAATTCCCCTTGGCGGCGCAATCACTTGTTGTAGATAATGGGAAAGGAAAGCGAAGGATGTGCATTGACTACAGTCGGACAATTAACTTGTTTACCGAATTAGATGCCTATTCTCTACCAAGTATCGAATGCATTGTTAACGAAGTTGCCAAATGGAAACGTATTAGCACTTTAGATTTAAAATCGGCTTATTACCTAATTAAAATTCATCCTAAAGATCGTCTTTACATTGCATTCCAATCCGGATTGGAGCTATACCAGTGGAAAGTTATGCTATTTGGTTTAACGAATGCTGTGCCTGCCTTCCAGCGTGTGATTAATGAATTTATCGACTGTTACAAACTCAAAGGAGTAACTGTATATTTAGATAATATTTCAGTTGGCGGCATGGATCAAGCTTCTCATGTCGAAAATTTAAACGCATTAAAGGAAGCTGCGAAAAAATAAAATTTTACTTTTAATAAAGACAAGTGCCAATACAATCGCTCTCAGATTCAACTTCTAGGCCATTTAGTGGGAAACGGCGAGATCAAGCCCGATCCAGAGTGCATTGCACCGCTGAAAGATCGAGAAGTGCCAAAATCAAAAAAAGAAATTCAAAGAATTCTTGGTTTATTCAGTTACTATTCAAAGTGGGCTCCTAATTTTTCAGAAATTATAAGGCCCTTAGTTCAAAACGAAGCCTTCCCACTATCAAACGACGCCATTTCTGCCTTTCATTTAATGAAAAACAAGATTGCCGAAGCCACTTTACAGCCGATAGATAAAGCTGTTCCGTTTATCGTTGAAACCGACGCGTCCAATTTTACCATTGCTGCAACCTTAAATCAAAATGGAAAACCGGTAGCTTTTCACGCTAGGGCCCTTTTGAGATCGGAACAACGACATTCAGCCGTGGAGAAAGAAGCGTACGCTGTCGTCGAAGCGCTTCGAAAATAGAAGCATTTGCTTTTAGGAAAACATTTTACACTGATCACAGATTAGCGTAGCGTGTCGTTTATGTTTGATATGAGGCATACATCAAAAATTAAAAACGATAAAATATTACGATGGCGATTAGAGCTTGCCGCTTTTGATTTTACGATAATTTATCGATTGGGTAAACTTAATTTTGCTCCAGATACGCTTTTTCGCGGTATTTCCGCATCTGTATCATTTCCATCATTGAAGTCGTTAACCAATTTATATGAATCATTGTGTCACCCTGGGAATTACTCGATTGGCTCACTATGTCAAAGTTAAAAATGGGCGTTGTCAAAAATGTTATACAAGCTTGCAAAGATTGCTGCTAAGTAAAAGCTTCTTTCCTGAAACCAGAAGACAAAATGAACTTAATAAAGACAACCCAGCTATTTGAACGAATCAGTATCGACTGTAAAGGATCACTTTTATCCGTTTCAAACAATAAGTATCTGCTTGTTGTTGTTGATGAATTTTCACGTTTTCCTTTTGCATATGCGTGCCCCGATATAAAATCAGCAACCGTTATCGAAAAACTTACTCATTTGTTTAGCATCTTTGGCTTTCCTCGTTGTGTGCATAGCAATCAAGAATCTAGTTTTATGTCGTTTGACTAAAATCGTGGTTTGATAATTTTGGGATGCCGACAAGCAGAACAAATAGATACAACCCCGTCGGAAACGGACAAGTCGAGCGTTGTTTGCGTTCAAAAAACTTTCTCTGACTCACTGGGAATACGATCTAACTGATGTACTTCATTCTATGTGATCTCTGCTATGTACCGCTACCAATTGCACATCACATGAACATATGTTTTCGCACTCTCCAAAGTCATTTAACTGTGTATCATTGCCTTCCTGGATGAAGCCTGGGCCAGTTTATGTGAAATGTCATGTTCGCAACAAAAATGACCCGCTAGTTGAAGAAGCTGAGCTCATTGAGGCTAACCCTCATTACGCCCATGTAAAATTAGATGATGGAAGAAAAATTAATGTTTTTCTACGAGATCTAGCTCGAAACCCTGTTGCTGATGCTGCGATTAATACAAATCTTTCATCGCATTCTGACGATACCGAAAACACAATTTTACCGCAAAGTGATAATGAGTCTAATTCGTTTTCGCAACCTGACATAAATAGCAACGGTCGAGCAGCGCCGGACGATACTGAAAGCATATCATCTGATGCACCTTGCGAAACTCCTAATTTACGTCGTTTTTCACGTATTCGCCGACCTATCGACAGATATGGTAATAACATATATTTTTAACGGGGGGAGATTGTGGTGATTTTCCGTCTTCATGTGTCACTTTATTACTTGCCTTTTTCTTTCATTTCTTGTGCAGCGTTGGCGACGTCATTGGTTTTGCCTCGCATGTTTCTTTCTCGTTATTTCTGTTAGTTAGCAATCATCATGGTGTCTGTTGTATTTTTATTTGCCTTAAATTTATTCTTTTAAAGCCTTAATAAAAGGTAATAAAGTGTGAGATGTATTACACATATATTGTTGTAAAAAAATTAAAAAAAAACTGCTAACATACAATACAATGTGATTTTAAGGCTAGTTATTTAAAAGTGGTATCGTACTTAATTACCAGTAACTGACACTAAGTCTTACAAAAAAATGTTTATTGTAATATACAATAGTTGTAGTATTCCCCTTTTTTCTTTTCCCTTTTGTTTTTATAAGCATGTAAGATTCCCGAATGTAGATGGGTTTCTTGAATAGATGATCCTTGTGTAAAACAAGCTGATCTGATTTTTGCTGAAAGCCAATTCTGTGGTAAAAGTAATCATAATTCAATGTAATCAAGGTAAATTAATGCGCTGGGCTGGTGACCAACACGGTCTCGGTTCAAAACCCACTCGCACCATTCTGTTGTGTCCTTGGGAAAGACAATTTGCGGCGCATTCCCCTGCTTGGTGGTCCTGGCAAGCAGTTCTAAATTAAAGTCATATCTCTATTAAATTACAGTACAAGCGGACAGCGATATTTTGGTATCTCCGGAAGCAGGTCGGGGTAATTGCCTACCCTATGTATCAGCGCCTCCGTCGCTTTCCTGCGAGTCAGGAGGATAAATATAAAGATAAAAATAAAAAATAAATTGTTATATCATTTAATCTTTTTTTATTTAGAGTTACAGATAATCTTTTTTTCTTAAATCGCAATCTTAACGCGACCTCAGTGATCTTAACCGTAATCTCATTGTGTCTTTTGTAAGGTGCTAAGTGCGGAGTGATATTTGCTAACTGATTGTGCTCCTGGCTAATTTCTCTTCTAGTTCGTTTACTGCTCGTTTATTTCAAATATACGTGCCTTTCTAGATCAGGTGGTTGGTGAAACTAGGGTGAGCTTTTTTGGTTACTACATTAGACACGCAGTAAAGCCAGACCTGTCTTTGGTTTAAATGGGTTTATACGAGTTGTTGGCTTTCTCGTATGTAGTAGTAACAATAAATTACGGTTAAACATTTTCTCTTAAAAAGCATTTTGTGCTGGAATCAGCTTTTACAAAAAATTCTTAAAAATCTTTTTCTATCCAAACCATAAATTGAGTAAAGTTTATATTAATTAATTAACGTTTTTTCTTTTGTAGCTGTGTGGCTGATTTGACAAAGTTATTAATTTTACTAAACAAATATTTTAACTTTTATAAAGCCCATGCCACCAACCAATTTTGGATCAGCAAAAACCATAAGTGGAATGTCTTGATCTAAATGCTCAACATCAGCTCAACCTAAATGTCTTGATTGATCTAAATGCTGTATTAAAACTTCAATCTCATTCATAAAAGTTTTTTCATTAATTTCTCAGAATGTCCCATAAAAGTAATCTTTTAATATACTATTATATGTATTTATTGTTTTGAAATTCTTCTCATACTTTCTTCTTTGCAACACTTTAAAAAAAGAAATTCATTGGTGTCAGGTTAGTTGAGCTTTGTAGCCATTTAATATTATCTCTTGTATCAAACCAAAGCTAGAAATAAACTTGGTTAAGAAAGTTTTTTACTTTTATTGCATAATATTAAAACTGCTCCGTTTTTTTGAAGGAAAAATTTGTTAAAGTCAGGTATTCTTTAAAGTTGCGGCACTATTGCTTTACAAAACATTTCCAAGCAGTTCTCTTTATTACACTTCCATAAAAAATGGGTCAGACGATATCTTCAATTAACCTTTTTTTTTACCATTGTTCCTTAAATGGAGGAATATTTCCAATGAGCAGTAAGGCATATCTTTGCAGAGATATATCAAAATTTGGAATAAATATGCTGTTAAATAAAGTTTTTTGACAAGCATCAACAATTGGTTACAATTTAGTCACATTGGGTTATGGTGGTTTTGTAAAATAATCTGACAAATAAATCAATACCTCCAGACCGCGGTGTTTATAACGCCGAAATATGCAGTGCCAATTATCTTCGAAAAAATCTTTACTAGTTAGTAGTGTCTGAAAGATAAATGAATAATCCCGTAATAACGGCACGAGCATTTTTATGTTTTAGGGCATGAAAATTGACGCCAGATAAATTTGTTCCATTAATCAAACAATGGCAGTTTGTCGTAATATGACAGAGTACTGTAGAAAAAAGCATTGTTTGTCAGCTGTGTAATTATGCATTTATTCGTTCCTTAATTTTAACACCTGTGACCTAGTTTTTTGTTTGCGATTGCTTTCACAACTTTTAGTCTTTTGTTTGGCGTACAACCGCATTACTGTGAAACGTTGCCCGCCACAAATTATGTCTGGAGAATTCTTTTATTTACCATACTATACTTGTAGAGTGTAGACTATTGTTGGAGACTTACAGTGTACCGTAACAATCTTAGCAAGTTTACATAAGATAGATGCGAGATGTTTTATGGAACAAGAAGAGCAACAAAAGTAACCACTATTGCTGAAGCATATGACGCTATCGAAAATAATAAAACGTATTAAACATTGTTGTATTTCCGCCAATTGGCGGTGATTCAGGAAGTAAGGAAAGCGACTGTGAAAATGTCATCCGTGACACAAAAGAGATGTTTGAACCAGCAGTAGAAATCAAAATAGAGAAAGAAATTGACAGCGACGATGAGCTGAAAGTACCACTGTCAACGTCTAAAAAGAAATCACAAAAATATGTACCGAAATGGAAGAAGAGTGTTAGTTTAGATAAAAGTTTTCCACCATCTTGGAGCAATGGGACGGAAAACATTTTGGTGTTGGATGGTTCCACACCATAACAAACTTGGGAAAAGATTTTTTCATGCAAAATATTGGACCATGTTGTTCTATAGACTAATTTGTATGCACAGCGCGATAAAAACAGTCTCAATTTTTCTGTGTCAGATGGATATGTGTGTAAGTTTTTGGGAATCATCTTGTTATCTGGCTCTCACTCTTTACCCCAAGAGCAACATTATTTGTCAACACAGCCTGATCTAGGTGTATCTGCTGTGTACAGCACAATCATTAGAAACCGTTATTTTGCTATCAAGAAATTTATTCATTTTGCTGACAATCAAAATCTCAAAGAGATCGACAAAATGAGCAAAATCTCAGCCCTGTATTAAATGCTAAATAGCAACCTTATCCAGCTGAGTGCATTCCATGAACTTGTAAGTCTATGTTGCCCTACATTGGGAGACACAATGCCAAAATGTTTATACATGCGACGCCAATACGCTTTGGCTATAAAATCTGGGACTTGTGTGGGAATGATGGCTAGCCATATCATCTGAAGATTTACGAAGGAAAAGAGTTAACTGCGACAGCATAGTAGGAACCTTTGGAAAAAAGAGTGAAAAATACAATGGTTGACATTATTACTGAAAATTCTGATGTTTCTAATAATAAACTATCTTTGATAACTTCTTTAGCAGCTATAAACCAATGTGTGAATTGGCAGAAAAAGATGTTCGCGCCACAGGAACAATACGAGAGAATAGAACAGGAGGAGCAAATAAAAAACTTATTGGATCAAAAGAACTCAAAAAGAAAGAGCGAGGCAATTTTAATTATTGCATTGACGGTAAAGGTTTTGTGGCTAAATGGCATGACAATGCCGTAGTGACTATAGAAAGCAACTGGGAAACTCACAGTCCCTTGCATACAGTGAATTGTCGAATAAAAGGCGGCAAAAAGGAGGTTACACAGTCACATCTCATCAATTTATACAATAAAGGTATGGGTCGTGTACACCTTATGGACCGCTTACTCGATTCCTATTGCCCCGTAATTTGTGGGAAAAAATGGTACTGGCCTCTTTTCATAAATGTGCTAGATGTTTCAGTTGTCGCAGCATGGAGAATCCATTATCAGTTGGAAAAAAACAAGTTATCTTATTTGAAAATCCGAAGACATATTGCCCTCTACTTGCTAAAAGCAGAACAAGCAAACAAGAGAATGTCCGAAAGTTCAGCAGGCTTACCTGCAAAAGCACAATTTGAGGGACTAAATCACTTGTTAGGCTCAACTACTCAAGTGCGATGCAAAGTCTGCAAGAAAAACACTAAAAATGTCTGTGTCAAATGTGAAGTTCGTCTTCATGCAAAAAGAGGAAAGCTCTGTTTCAAAAATTATTACTACCCCAACGCATTTTGTAAATAAACAAAATACAATTTTATTGTTAGTTTTTTACAACCACAATTTATACAATTTTTAACATCATGGTAAGAGATAGTTATAGTTATTGCACTGTGGTGGCGAGTGTTTTTGTTGACAGTTTTTTTGTTATGTGTTTTTTTTTTGTTTTTTCTGTGTGTTTTTTGTGTTTTTTTTGTGTTTTGTGTTTTTTTGTGTTTTTTTTGTGTTTTTTTTGTTGACAGTTTTTTTGTTGTGTGTTTTTGTTGTGTTTTTTCATCCCTTCTTTTTGTTGACAGTGGTGGCGAGTGTTTGTACAGTATGTGATTCATTTTTTGTATGAAATTTTATGTCAAACGTATGTGGTAAACTGCTACTATTCCTCAAATGGAACATCTTATAACTTGCATCCAGATCACGATAGAGAGTGGAAACACTTTTTGCGAGTTATTTAGCACCACATCGCTAATATCTATAAAAATAAGATAAATCGCGCGGGCGTAAATAGGCTAGGTAAACTAAAAGTTAATAAAGCACTCAAAACTGTAACGTTAGTAAGGTTTAGTTCTACTGTATTTGACCAAATGATCTTATCCAAAGTATCTAATTGCTAAGATCTTTGGTTTTATGGCAAGCAAGAAATTACTATTAAAAGATGAGTATAGGGAATCACTCCTAACTCTGCCACTGCTTTAATGAATATGACCAAAATCACTTTTGGCCTGCAGTAATTGATCGAGAAAATGCACACACAGGGGTAATTTGACCTCTTACCATCGAGGTAAATGACACATTACTGTGCAAAAGTACAAAGACTCATTTGATTTCGACCAATATCACATTGGTACTTCGCTGTTTAAAACCGTATTGCGCCAATTTTCAACAAACTGATTGTTTTTTCTTATTTTGATCTCTGTATTTATCCTCCTGAATCGTAGGAAAGCGCCTGAGTCACTAACACATAAGGTAAGCTATTACCCCGACCTGCTTCCGGAGATGCCAAGATATTGCTGTCCGCTTGAAATTTAATAGAGATGTGACTGAAATTTCCAACTGCTTGCCAAGATCACCAAGCAGAGGAAAGTGCCGTAAAGTGTCTTTCCAAGGACACAACATAATGGGCAAATAAGTTTTAAAACGGAAACCGTATCACAATCTTGACTCTGTTTTTGACGCTTTATATATGAAATAATAAGTAAATATAAAATTCTGAGTTATTTCAGTTAAATTTTCATGCAATCTGTTCCTTTGTACTGAAGTAAACGACAATTTCCAGTTACTGTCTATCACTGCATAAAATTAAAAGTTTCTTGGAAGCTTAAAAATCTGTCGTTGTATATTGACTGTATAAAAAGTTTAAAAATTTGTAAAAAAAATGTTTTCAAAATAGTTTTTTCTACAGTGCAATTATTAAGCTCAATTTTATTCAATTTTTTTTATTTCCACAGAATTGTTTATTGATGATAATCTTTTGATCAAAAGCGATTTTATAATAACTTTTTTAATTTTTCAATACAGTCATTATACAACAACAGATTTTTAAGTTTCAAACCTATCTTAATTTCATGCAGTAAAATTCTAAGGGTATGAAATTATTAAAAATCTAATAACTTGTTTTTAATCAAAAAAGAGTATTTTATCATGAAATTAAGACAAAAATTTTGCAAGAAAAAATTTAATTTATTTTTTCCCCGAATTACATTTGCTGCTTTTTAAGTGTTAATGTAAATTTTTTAAACAAAGTTTTTTGCATTGTTTTCTAATTTTATTTTACATAGGTTTGAATATCTTTAATTTAATTACATTCTTACTTTACTTAAACAAACCAAGTTTTTGTTCGTTTTTATGTTTGTTGTTAAATAAAAAAATAACAGACAATTAGCTGATTAAAAATAAAATATAGCAAATTACAAGAAAGTATTGGGCAAACAGTTTTTTTTAGATAAAAAACTGCTTAATCACGTTAAAAATAAGGAACTTTGTCTACATTTTTAAATGATTTTTTATTTAATTAGTTATAATTCTTGGTTTTGCTAAAACGTAACTGTGACAGTCTTTTTTATACATTACAGCTACAGCTAATTGTATGAATATACGATAAGTTTTCAAAAAGATCCATACTTGCTACGATATTTGGATTCCTTGCTACCTTTTAAATAAATTATTTCAATCAAATCAAAAAATTGTAATCTTTTAATGCTTGCTTAAAAAACACTGCCTGGCGCTGACTTAATTTTTTATAAAAAAATAAGTGATGGGTTTTAATTAATGCATTTAAATATTGTTATAAATACAGGGTGAGTCACGGGAAACGGATATTTTTAATCAAGACAAAACTCTGGAAATATTTTAATAAAAATTTTATAATGTACATAAAAACATCCACTAAACTATGCCATTATGGAATATTTAGAAGCGAAAAATGATTTCTGACAAATGATGGCCATTTTCACGAGCACAAATTTGAAGCCGCTTTCTAAAATTAGCTTTCACTTTCACTAAAGTTTCTTCACCTATTTCTTGGATATTTTCATGCATTGCAGTCTTCAATTTTCCAACTGTGCGGGGTTTCCCAGCATAAACGCGTGATTATGCTGGGTTCTGTCACTGATTCACTATTTTCCACGTAGGTGTCATAAGCAAACACACGGTATTCAAAACTCCACGGTAGCATGAGGGAAAGCAATTGAAAATCAATTTAAGATTAAAAGGAAAACTAAAAAGAAAAGCAATTCAAAATTAATAACTAACAAATACAAAAATTAACGTAAAAGATAAACAAATAACAACAAACTAAACGGCGTATTAAGCAGGTTTAAACACTACCTTCCTCACTCCCTAACCACTTACTATAGAGGAGCAAGCGGCGTTTTAAAAGTATACATTTCCCGTGACTCACCCTGTACTTTGTCCTATTGGTGCTAATAAGCAGTGAAAATTGCTAATTATTTCTTCTTTGACATGATTAGCCTAACATTGTTCAAAATAATGTCTTTAAATTTTTTAAACAATTTTTAGTACTGTCAAGGTTTCAATAAATGTAATTAAAACATGAATTCCAATATTTTTAATGCTACTTATTTAAAGATTCAAAATAAAAGATAAAAAAGACTTGTGTGGGTTCACCCAATTCCAGAAAGAAGAAAAACACTTGGTAAATATGAGTATTCAATGACTTTTTGTTGCTATTTGTTGTCGAGTGGTTAAAGGGCAGTGACTGTAATCGAATTTGTCTCTGTTAAAAACCTATTTGCGCTATTCTATTGTTTTCTTGGGAAAGGCGCTTTAGCTTTAGCGCTTTCAAGCAGGGGAAAAACTTTTCCAACACCTTGTAAGTGAAGCTGTGGCAGTGCTGGACAGAAAGTGTCTCAGATATTTTTTTGGCACGTTGTTGTGGATTTTGTTGAACAATTGCTTCATTTTCAAGACTGCATACCCGTTCTCTGTTTTTTCATCTTCAAGGCTCTGATCTACGCTACAGAATTTCTGGAAATAACTTTGTACTGTCCGATCATTTGTATACCTACCTTCCCTTGCTCTGTTGATAGTGGCAACAGTTTTGGAGGCATTGTGCCTAAGTTTAAACTTGTGCAACATAAGTAAGCAAAGGCCATGTTTTTTGTGTTCATTATTAAGAGCTTATATGCTTTAAAAATATTTTTTCCAGAAAATAATTTTAAAAATATTTAAGAGCACACATCAATTATTATGTATACTAATATTGATCAAAAATAAACTACAAATACAATGTTAATTGTATAGTTTTGCAAAAAACAGCAGTTCGAGCGGCCATTATTTTTGTAATAACCTAATATAAATTTCATCGTAAAGCTTAGTGAACGTCAGCTATTACCCTGTTAAAAATTTAAAAACTTTTAAAAAAGTTGTAAATGGTTTTTAATTTTTTTTTTTTTCAAATGTTTTTGAAGCAAAAATGTTTAATTAATTTACATTTCGCTTAACTTCCTTTTTAATCAAAGTTCATTAACTGAAACAACATGTGCATTGTTTCATTCAGTGTGAATTAATTGTTCAACATCACTGAGATAATGTCTCATTGGTTTCATTGCAAGTGAATGTGCCTTAATATGTAGTTCATTGCATGAGATTAAAAGTAAATTATAGAGTATTTGAAAGCTAGCTCAATCACTTTATACATACTTTTGGGCACTCTTTATTATGTCATTATGCAACAACTCGGAACACAACTTGAAATATAAATTGATAGAGATTGTGCCACGCTTGATTTCACCAGTGGCTACCAAATTATCGCCAGTTTTAATCATTTTATCAAACAAAATTAAGTTCTAAATAAAAACATATTTTTGAATTGACGAGAAGATCCAGTGTCCAACTTAATCAGTTGTAAATCCATGTTGTTTTCTTTAATTTTGTATCATCACAAAAACAACAAATAACTTTTAATATTTAAACATAAACTCTGTATTTCTTTTTTGACTTTGGAAATGCTTTCAATTTTTTTTAAATTTAATTAATGGTATTGTATTTAATTTTCATTTACTAGCTGATAGCTACAGTCCTTTTTTCTCTACAAAGTTATCAATAATAGAAATGCAAACTTCAGCCTTTGTAGCCTACCATATTTTATGAAAAAACAATTAAATAAATTTTTTAGCAATCGATTTTACTTACGCCCACAAGGTCTCGAAAAAGACGATTTTGGGCAGATGTAATTTTCAAGCTGCTCTGGAGGAAATAGGCGAGGACAGCGTGAACTAATACCCACTCTTGCTTCATAAAGAGCAGCATTTGTAAGAGGAGCTAAATAGAATTAATTATCAATAAACCTGTAGATCTGTATTTTTAAAAATTGATATTGCAACCAACGAGGACTTTTAAAATAAGTTTTCAACTAATTAACGAGCGCTATCAGGATCAAGTACGTAAAAAGAGAGTGACTTGCAACAAACTACAGTAGTAAAATCAAAGAAAAACTTTTTATGTTGGAAAATTGAAATGTAAAATTTAAAACTTGAAAATCATATTTAGTAACAAAAATTTATTGTTTTACAACAAAAAGACTTTTAACTATTTCTTAAATGTGCCCTAGTTGCTTTAGCTGAATAATTTTTCAAACAATGGTGTAAAAAACTTTATACAGAGTCAAATGTTTTTGAATAATTAATAGTAATTTGTAATTTGATTATGCGTATTTAGTAGTAAAAACTTTTACAAAGACTTAAAAAAACACTATTGCTTTCCTGATTGATAATCTCATTGCTAAATCAATAAAATAACTCGTGTGTCTATGAAATTAATATCAATTTAGATTAAGTTGCAATTTAACAAACGTGTAATTTTTGTCCATCTTGAAAGTTTTTATATAAAAAAAAATTGAGGTAAGAAACTCACGTGCTCTTTCAAATCCGGTAACATAGCAAATTCCATCAACTGGAGGATTTTCCCCGTCTGGCAAGCAAATAATGTTGACGTAGTCGTTTAAAACGGCTGCTTTGTTTAGCTTTATTAAAGAGACGCTATCCGATAGATAAGAGTAGTTTGGGTGAAAATAAACCTAAATGCAATTAACGTTTTTGTTTGACAAAGAAGCTTGGAATCTATACATAGTTTTTATTTGAGAAATAAAAAAATTAAAAAAGTTGTTCAGGCGTCAAAGGAAAACCAGTACTTTCTCTACATGAACAACGTTCAGATCATTTTCCGAGTTTGCAGCAAAATAGCGGAGATTTTAAATTGTTAAAAGCTGAAATCTCCTTATTTCGATGAGGTACAAGTTTTTTGTATCAAAAGACGCTGTTTTACTGCAATTTGCCATCACATCATTATTATTATTGTTGATAATTTTGTAAATACATTTTGTTCTATTTCTTGTTCTTAAAACTTATTTAATTATTCGAAATTAGTTTTCTAAACTGGATTCCGCATATTATTAAAAAGACTTGGGAATTTTGAAATCCATTTTTATTGCACAGGTTGAAAATTATACGAGTAAACAAAAATGTAGTCTGCAAGAACATTGTTTGAAATATTTTGCCATTGAATTGGTTTTGGTCTTGAACTTGAACATTATAATTTTTGACTCAAGAACTTGCCATTAGTTTATTACTCATTAAACATTCTTTATAACTTTAAACGAAATTGCACAGCTATGCTCAAATTTTATAATATTGTAGTTTTTGACCTTGTGGTTAATTTCAGTTAATAATTCAGGCAAAAGACTAAGCCTATTTGATGTAAAACGTTAAAGTTAGATTTTTTTATTTCAAAACAAACAATTATAAAACTTCGGTTAAGTTTTTGTAATTGATGTTTACTAAACATAGCAATTAAATTTGGATTTGACCCCATTTCTCTGAGGCTTCGAGCGCTATTACGTTGACTGATCGTTTCTTGGCCTGAAAAATTTTAACAGTTTTTTGCCATAGCCTCAAAGAAAGTGCCCTTGATTACATCTCTGCTAATAGATGCTTTATTCCAATCTTTTGCCATTTTTTTCCGGATACATAACTCTATATTTGATACTCGATTTGAACCTCTTTTTTTGAAATTATTACATTTAGTTAAAACATTTTTTTACAGTTATTGAGACTTTAGTCAATTATTTCAAGTACTCTAAATGCAATCATCAAAATACAGGGCTTCCATAAAGTCCTGCATACATTTAAAAATTTAATATCTCAAAAACAGCATAAGATAGAAACTTCAAATTTTCGACAGTAAATTATATTGACAAAAATTTTTTTTTTTTTTACAGGTTATTTTATTGTTAAAATAAGCAAGAAAAGGTCATTTTTAATAAAGGCGTAAGTTTGCAACAAAGTATGAAACATGTTGACCATTCAACAAAAAGCTCAATGTATTCTTTGGTACCATAAATTGAAATCACCAACTACAGTACAACGTAAATTTAGAAATGAGTTTGGACAAAACCCTCCTCACACTAATAGCATTATAAGATGGTTTAAAAATTTTATGGAAACCGGCAGCATTTTGGATTGCAAAAGATCGGGCAGGCCAAGCATTGATAAAGAGACTGTTGATGCTGTGCGTGTAGCATTTCATCGCAGGTCAAGGAAATCAATTCGTGTTGCATCAAATAAACTTGCTATTCCTCGAAGCACAGTTGACAAAAGTTTTACATAAACGAATTCGGTTTTATGCTTACATGTTACAAATTAGTGCGAAATTGAGTATCGCCTTAACATATTGAGAGCAAAAAATGGAGCACATGTTGAAGTCTATAAATAGCATGAAAAATTAAATTCTTGAAATATGGCTATTACTTAAACTGCTAGAAATTTTTAAATGTAAAAATTTAATAAACAAACTTTACTTTGTAAAAAACTGTATGATTTTATCTAATTTAGTTATTTAAAATAAAATTTTGAAAAGTGTTCAAGACTTTATGGACACCCTGCACCTTACGTCTTTATTAAAAATGAATTATTCTTGCTTATTTTAACTATAAAATAACCTGTAAAAAATAACAAAAAAACTCTATGGTGGTATATTTCACTGTCAAAAATTCAAAGTTTCTACCTTATGCGGGTTTTGAGATATTAAAATTTTAAATATGTGCAGAATTTTATGGACACTCTATATATTTTTGAAAAACTATTTCAATAATTTTTGGTGGCAAAAAGATATAAATAAAACAAACCCTTTTAAAATATTCTTTTTTGCAAAGATAAATGGCACTAATAAGGAATAAACTACTTTTCAATAACTTGTAATTTATTGTAATTATCACGTAAAACTCAAACGCAGGATGAATTAGAATTAAATATTGTTGGCTGGTCATTAACAATTTGACACCACGAAACATTAACTACTATTCGTTCAATCAAATTTTTTTAAATTTAACAATTTTTATTAAAAATGTTTTTCAAACAATCTAAAGTCTTATTCGCCCTCACTGACAAATCTATATCCTTAATTGTGTGGTCGAGTGGATAAAGCGCCGGACTCGTGACCAACACGGTCTCAGTTCAAAACCCACCCGCACCATTCTGTTGTGCCTTTGGGAAAGACACTTTACTGCACATTCCCCTGCTTGGTGGTCTTGGCAAGCAGTTCTAAATTTAAATCATATCTCTATTAAACTACAAGCGGAAAGCAATATCTTGGCATCTCCGGAAGCAGGTTGGGGTAATTGCTTACCCTATGTATTAGCGCCTCCGTCGCTTTCCTGCAAGTCAGGAGGATAAATATAGAGATTAAAATAAAATAAAAAAAATTAATTGAATTCTAAAGAGGCGACTGAGATTTACTTAAATTTATATGAATTTGCTTTACTTCTTATTGTCGAAGAAAAGGACGCAAGCGCTACGCATACAGTATACTGTTGAATATGCACGGGCTCAATAAACAATAAGACGTAAAAAAAAATTTTGACTAAAAATAGTCATCATAAACTCAGCAGGACCTTCGGTATTAACATTTATAACGAACTAATCTTAAATTCTGCCGTCAAAAATAATAATTTACAGAAATCCATTGTTTTATTTTACCTGTCCGGAAATAAATATTTGTGAGTTTTGAGTAATCTTCAGATTATTAACAGTAGGGTCAACAGCTCCGAGAATAACTACAAAAGGAGTTTGAGGAGTGATGCTCCTAGAGAAAATTTATTTTACATGTAGATTTAATATTTAAACAACGTATAAAAATTTAGTTATAGGACAAATAGCACTATAGAGTACCATCTGTGGCATTGTACATCACGCACGCTTTGGGAAATGCGCAATGCAAAATGCCCCAGATGGTACTTTACAGTACTCTTTAGATACTTTATAGTTCTATCCATTTGAGCAGTAGGGTAGGTGAACACTTGGGCTTTCATTTGAAAATTGAAAGCTCTGTTAAAGATCATACTATGTTTTGCGACATTTGTGCCAATACCAAATACAATTTAAATTAGCTTAAGATAATTAAAATTTGTAATTCTATTTTTGAAACCAAAATTCACGAAGCTCTATTAATCAAAAAACATAACCCTGGATTAATCGGCAATTATTTGCGAATGGATCATGGTTTTTGTTAAATATATTTTAAGTAGATTGTTATTTCTGTTAATTGGATTCTGCGTGTTGTATCGGCTTTGCGATTGTTAATTGGTATTCAGTACATTTTAATTAATTATTTACCAATTCCCATTTATGAAAAATTTAAGAGTGCTTTGGCTTACTGGCTATCATAGCCTACCGGAAGAACATCACTACTGGTTAACACAGCCTGATTTGAGAGTTCCAGCAGTGTATAATACAATCAGTAAAAACAGATATCATGAAATTAAAAGATATTTACATTTTTCTGAAAACCAAAGGCTCACAGAAGGAAATAAAATCAGTCTGTATCAGTATCTTTTATTTCTGCTCCGCCACAACAAAAACAGAAAGAAATAAACAAACATATACGACTATAGCAGAAGAAGAAAAAGGAAGAGGCAACAAAACGTTAAACGTTATAGCATGCAGACAGTACTATTTGATATACTGTAGTAGTTATAAGAATGATGCATGGTTGCAACACCTTACATAGAAAAGCAGATAAATACATAGAAAAGAAGAGACATAGAACAAATAGAATTATAAGACAGCGAAAAACATACTAGGAGATAAAAAAGAAAAGCGCGACAAAGCAAGACGTACCATGTATTTGAGGCATTGTTGCGTTGGCGGCAAAAATATGGTGGGAAGCACAACAAAATGAGCAAAATAGCTCCTTTGTATAATATGTTAAATTGCAATTTGATTCAGTTTGATATTTTTTAATGACTATTGAGTGTTGATAAGTCAATAATACAATAATTAGGACGCCACAGTGCCAAAATGTTTATCAGAGGGAAGTCAATTTGTTTTAGTTACAAAATTTGGTGATAGTTAACCGTATCACATGCAGATATATTAGGAAAAGCAGTCAAACACGATTGACCAGTCTTTAGGAACACGTGTCATCAAAATAAGATGGCTTGTATCATCTTCAGTAATTCTAATATTCTGTATCATCAACTTATTTTGATAACTTCTTCTCTAGCTACCATCTGATGACTGACATAGCTGAAAAAAGCATGGAAGCTATAAAAACCATACGAGAAAGTGCGAACAAACAATTTGTTTAAAACAAAGAGCTTCAGAAGCAAGAAAGAGGCACATACAATTATTACAAATAATACAAAATAACTTGAAATATAATAATGTAATACGATGGAAAGAATACATTGCTAAATGGCATGACAACTCTGTCGTAAATATCGCAAGTAACTGGAAAACATGTGAACCTGTGCGCAAAGTAAGGCGGAGGATAAAGGGGAGCTAAAGAACTCACACAAACACATCTCATTGGTTCGTATAACAAAGATATCGGCGGTGTTAATCTGATGGACCGTTTGCTGAAATCATATCGCCCAACGACATGTTACATCGTGGAGGATGTATTGCCGACTTGGCCAGCAAAAGGAATCTTACCTTGAGTTTTAAAGACAGGTGACTCTTTGCTTGCTTAAAGCAGATGAGGAGCCCCGAAATAGACCAGACAGTGAAGCTGAAATTCCACAGGACGTGACATTTGATAGAATAAACCACTTCCGAGGACCAACTTCACAAGGACGTTGTAAAACGTGTAAAAGGAACACCAAAACTATGTGTAAAAAATGCAATGCACGCCTGCATGCAGAACGTGGCAAGCTTTGTTTTAAAGTGCACTACAGCAAGCAACAAAGATGCTCTCGAATAAAAACAACGTATGCTTTTGCTCATTGAGTTTACAAATTATTAAATAAAAAGCGAAACGCTTTCATTGAAGCAATAAATCAATAAAGCGCAATTTTGTGTTTGATAAACCATCAGTGTTCCGGAAATGGAACAAGACGTAATTCACTTCCGAGACAAGGTATGAACAAAAAAATTAGTATATAAGTTACGAAACACATACATTTTATATAAAAACAAAACAGATTTGAACATAAGAACTATACTTGTTAAGAAAAGGATTCAATAAACGTATTGAAAACTTTTAAAACTTTTAACAGTTCAAACTACTTATGATAACTACTTTTTTAATAATTTGCTATACAATAAAAGGAAATAACAAATTATTGTTTGTGAAAAAAAATTAGTTGATGTTGGGAATTTTAAAAAGCATATTTATAAGCTAAATTAAATTGCAATTTGCTTTTTTAAATATATTACGGAAAAGACTTTTTCAAATAAGATGATTGCTGCCTGTGGCGTGGTCCAGCTGGGGGGATCTAAAAAAGTGTGAATTGTTTCTTAAATTTTTCTACAATTTTTTGGTTTAAATATGACCATAATTTCAGTAACTTTTAATGAATTTCTTATGGTGAAACATAAAGCAACATTGTGGCAAGACTGGAAATGACCTGACAACAACCATTCTTGAGAATCAAGGAGCGGTTGCCTTAAATTGGAAGTTACAATAAACAGAGACTTTATGGCTGATGTAATCAATGGGCCAAATGCCATCATCTGTAAGTGATACCCTTCAGCTATCTTCAGGATAAAAAAGATTCATGACTTACGCCAAGATATTTTTGGGCTGTTTGGAAAATATCTAACACTGTATTATCAGTGTCTTTGGAGTTACATATATTGTCGAACGATTCAAAGCATTACAATAAACATAAGAAATGTAACTAGTCAAAAGCCTTAAACAAGTGTGCCCAAAATTAGTGGCCACTGTACCACAATGTAGTTACCTACATAGGACTCCTGTTATGTTTTAAAAAAATAGGAGTCATCAATATTGCACTTTTTGCAAGGGATGTTTAAATATATATGTGATTGTAATACAATAATGTTTCACATTGCCGGTACAGTGCTCAATAACATATGATTAAAGCAAGTACATGTATATTTATATTTATTTAAAAACATTACATTTAATGGTTAAAACCACACCAGTCTGTTTTATCCAATAGAATCGTCAGGTGGTTACTAAAAAATTTAAAAAATAGTTATTTGTCGTAAAAAATAATAATACGTGTAGAATGAATAATACATAGTTAAATTAATCCAGCAAATAATACGATCTTATGGGATCATACAAGAAAAAAAATAACTCAAAATATAATAAATACAACTATAGAGATTTGCATTTATTCCAAGCTGAGGGAAGGCAAGTTAGACGTGTTCTAAATGATACAAAAGGAAAAAAATACATACAAAGCAAAAAAAAGGATAACGAGAAATAGTGAGAGATATAAGAAAAGAACGTACATACACAAAAAAAAGAAGGAAGTAATTTAACCCTAATTTACCTAAGGGGGGGTCTTTAAAGAATCCCCCTTATATAAAAACGATATAACTCGTAAAGTTTGGATGATAAAACGCTAAAATTGTATGACTTTTCTTAAAATTTATTCCTGAATATTTTGGTATATTACTTGAGCAAATCCGATGGGTAGTTTTAGTGTAGCAGGCTATTTGTTTGACGTACCTCATGATTTTCGTACACTTTTTGAGTACAAAAATCATAAGATAAGTCAAAAAACGTTTTGAACATCTTGCTGTGTTTGTCAAGATTACTACCTGACGTAGTAGTTATTTATATTTGCAGCAGACTGTGACTATATTTCCAAATATATTGTAAAACAAAGCAAACAACGAAAATTTGAGGACCTTTAACTTTATGCAAAATAAAAAGAGACTAATATCAAATATATTAAAAGTAAAGACATTTGACTAAACTAAAATAAGTTTTCTCCAACATATCAAAAAATCAACTGCGCAGCTATTGTCTGTTAAGAGTATTGGACATGTAAACTTAGGGTTCTCCGAGTACCCCCCCCTTTGGTAGTCAACAGAAAAAAACAGCCTAGGTAAATAAAGGTTAAGCATACAAAACTAAGTAGGTAATTTATTTAATTTGAATTAATTTTGTGGCAACATTTTCCAATAAGCTCCAATCGTTTGTTGAGTGTGGTTGATTGGTTTTTCAGTAGTAATCTTATTCAAATAGAATTATTTTAAATTTCAAAGAGCGACTTGCAGTAAAGACTCGTTTCCACTACGAGCGTGCAATGGAGTATATTTTGTTTTTTGTTAATTATTTTGCTTTGCTTGGCGATTGCTTAAATTTTAACCGTGGGAAGAGCAGTACAAAGAATGCTCTATTCACGAAGGTAGTAAAAACGAGCCCAAAATAACAGTCACACAATTATTTAAAACTTAAAACTTAGGTATGAGTCTAGGTGAAGCTGCAAACAATTACATAAAGTTTTTAAAGTTGAATTTGTTTTCATGACGGCATTTTCCGTTCAGTTCCAATCTTTTATTCAACGTAGTGGTAGGTTCTTCTCAGAGAATGAAGAGTTTTTCTGCTAAGCAGAGGTTGCACCATCTAGCTCCCGAATAGTATAGTGTGGTGCGGGCCTCGTTGCTCCATTCAATGACGGAGTTTTTGCCTGCGTCTTTAGCTTGCCAAAGAGCTTTAAACAGCTTGATGGTATAACAATTTTGCGGATACTTAAAGCTTTGATTACGGTTGTAGAAGCGAGTTTTAGGTTCGGTTTCATTACAACCATAATAATTATTGGCAACGCCACCTGGTTTTGGGGTGGCTTTGTAGATGATGGAGCTTTCGCGGCATCGTCCTTTCATCGGGCAGTTGGCTTTACCGCGCAGTTACACGGTGGCACAGTGTTGGCAAGCTTGGTCTTTGAGCAAGCAGCGCTTTGTTGTGCCTGGATATTGTAGCTGTCATATTGGGCATGCAACTATAGCTTACTTTGACATTATTTTTATTGCATATCTTGTGCAAACTATAATTGGGGACAAAAGTGTTCGGCGAACAAGTGACAAAAACCCTTTTCTATATTAGTCTTTTCATGCTTGCTGAAGGGTGGGTGAAACCACATTATGTTCCGCTTTCTGTCTTTCTTCTTATGGGAACCGGGTGGATTGATGTACTGCAACTCACCGCAATGTCTGCTTCTTTGCATAGCCTCTTTGTACCTGGCATAGCTCTGGTGAATTCCTCGCGGTTACCCGAGAGCAGAAAGAGGCGATCAGCAAGCATCGATGTAAGTTGTTTTTTATAGCGGGCGGGTGGTTTGAACGTTGGTGGACGTAGAGTGGTTGGTCGTTAGGCTTGCGGTAGGGTCAATATTTCCTCGACTTCAAACTAAAGGTAACATCGAGAAAATTTTTTTGTACGAGGTTTGTTTCGGTTGTGATATTTAAGCCTTAGACAATTGAAGTAGGATGCGTATTTTTAAGTCACGTTGAGTCGGAGTCGGATTTAAATTTTTAAACTTCGTCGAGTTGGAGTCAGGAGTTGAGATTCGAAGTTGAATCCGTGTTTTCAATTTTCGTAAAGTCGGGAGTCGGTAGTTGGAGTCGGATTCAGGTTCGTATTTTAAATCTGGTGGAGTCCGAGTCGGATCCGAATTTTTAAATCTTGTGGATTGGAAGTGCAAAGATGAGAGCTGGATTCGGATTTGTATTTTTAAATCTTGTTGAGTCAAAGCCCAGAGTAGGAAGTAAGAAGTTGTGAGTAGGGAGTCTGAGTTGGATACTTATTTATTAATTTCGTGGAGTTGGAGTCAGATTTGCATTTTTAAATCTCATGGAGTTGAGTTGGAAATTTTTGAAAAAGTTAAGTCGGATGACATCGTAGTCTGAATAAAATTTCTCTGAGCTCTCAACCCTGTTTCTAGCACCAAAAATGAACTATCTTATTTTACCATCTGGCTCATTCAAGACGTATATTAAGTAACACCCAGTGATGTGTTTAGCATTGATTGAACAAAACCGCTGAACCAGAATCATCTAAAAAACGTCTTTTAGATAGTCTTCTTTAGCAAAAATGGACTCCGCATTCCCTTTCAATTGCAGCATCAAAGTCTAAATGAGTTGTTCAATTTAAACTAATTTTTTGTTGTTCTTCTTCACTGGAATGTAGTTTTATCTTTCTATTTTTTTGTACGTTTTTATATTATTGTACCACTTCATAGTCATATGCAAAAGCTCAGGACCACCATAGTTGCAGTAATATTTTGTGGCAAAGCTTAAACTAATCCATCATTTAATAATCCAAATTATATTATTTAGTCAAAAAAACACATTATTACCTCATTGTCAGAAATTAAATCTTTCAAAAATATATTTGCAACCAGTTGCAGTGCAGATTAATATACGGTTGAAGGGTATTTTTAATCTTTTTAAAAGCGGAGAAAAATGGGCGCAAAACCTTCATTATTGAATGTTACGCGTGGTAAGATAGTGGCTTTGCATATAAAAAAAAACTCTTAGAGAGGCAGATAGCAAAAAGACCACATGTAGCAATAGTTCAGTTGACAACGTTATAAAAAAGTTTAAGAAGAATAAAATTATAATGACATGAAAAAAACTGGCAGACCCGTAAAACTTTACGAAGAGATGATCATGCCATCCGACAAGCTGTCATGCGATACCCCACTAGTTCTTGTTTTAAAATACGTGACAATTTGCTAAAAAACGATACAAGCATTAGTTTTTGCACGGTTTTACCTTGTTTGAGCTAAGAGTTTGGTTTAAAATTCTATAAGCCAGCTGCAAAACCACGTCTCACATCTGCTACAAAAAAAGAGATATTTTTTTGCCTATAAAAATCTTCATCAGAATGTGCAAAAATGGGGAACAGTTTTATTCTCTAACGAATCTACAGTTCAGCAGTTTGCAGTGCAGAAAAGGCACGTTCAAAGACTAAAATGAGCAAACATGAGACTGCTGGGTTGTATTTTCTTGCCACATGCACCATAATAAATAGCCTGAAATATATTCAATTACTTTAGAAAAGCTCAATACATTTTTGGTGGTGCATAACGCCTCTATATTTATGCACGAATGGAACACCATTTCATAGATGCAAAGTGGTTTTGAATTATCTTCGGAAAAGCAAGGTGAAAGTTCTAGACTGGTATAAAAATTGCCCAGATTTGAATCGGATCAAAAACTTGTAGAGTTACATGAAGAATAAAGTGGCAGAAAAACAACTATCAAGTACAAAAAAACTTGTAACTGTAATAAAATAAATTTAGGTGAAAAAAGTCAGCACCGATTGCTGTGTATCCCTAGTAAAAAGTATGCCCAGCCGTCTTGCCGCAGTAATGCGAGAGAAAGGTGGACAGACAAAAACTACCAACAACTTTTTCTTTAGATAAAAGTAATACAGAAGTGCTTTGAATATTTGTCATTTGGTGTAAATTGTTTTTGGTAGCCAATAAAGATTTCTTTTTAATGTAGAACTGATTTATCTTATTTTAGTTTAAAAAACTCGGAAAATTTTAAATAGTCCTATATTTTTGCAAATGACTGTAATACTAAAATAACAAATGAAACCAAAAAGAAAGTTCAAATCTAAATCTTGAAAACTGCTCTCCTTTTCTAGTCGCTTACTATTGGGCTCTGTGTATTGTGTTTATATCTAATGCTTATCAAAGTTGTATTGTCGGAATCGCAAAAAAGGAACGTTTTATTCAACTCTGGCACAAAAAATAATTTCAATTACTTTGCAAATTAAAATAATGTATAATTATTTGGTTCGTTAAAATTTAATTAAAAAAGTTATATAACAGTGTTTAAATTATTTAAAAAATTATAGTTACAATGAGTTCGAAGCTAATTTTAACGTGTGACAGATTAATGGAAATTGCAAAGTAAGCTTAATATTTTGTACGTGCTGCACAAAATATTAAAAAGTAAAATTATTTTAAGGCCATGAAATGCGTAAATAAGATTGGTTGATTGATTTAAAAAAGCAGACAAATGAATAGCATTAAAACCATAAAAATGATTTAATTTTTAATTATGAGCATATACAACTTAATTCAATAACAATAGTTACTCCAGCCGTTTTAGATGTCTACTGCTTATACAGAAACAAAATTAACACAAAGTTTTTTAGTTTTTAATATTTTGAGCTTCTTTTTAAATAGTTGTTTGTTTCTTTACTAATGACCTTATATCGCTTTTATTTTGAAAAAATTTTAAAAATGAGTTCTGGTATTTTCTTCTGATCTGAAAATGGTACAACTTGCTAGACTTAGAATATAATTTAATCTTTAGTGCTACCATCAATCACCACGTGGTTGAATCTTTACACCAGATGGCTTTGATGCATTTAAGTTTTATAGCTTTTAATTACCATATTCGTTCTTCTAAAAAAATGGACTTGCATTTATAATTAGACGGATAGGCAGAGTTATCACTTCGTGCTTATTTTATAAATATTGTGTTCGGAAATTTCAATGTGCTTGTTTTGAAGTTATATGCTGTGTTTATTAATTTGCTAATGGTGTTTATCAGTTTTCAGTAACATTTTAAAGAACTTTTCTCTTTATGTTTGAAGAAAAGAAAAGTTTTTTGGTTAAACATCAAGTGAATACCTCTTTTTTATTTTATATTGTCGACTACAGTACTTTTTGAATTTTTTACTTTAGGTAATTTGCTATGCTTTATTTTATGATTAGTTGAAATGGTAAATTTGCGTATAGGTTAGTGACCATGCTTCAATTTTTGAATTTAAGCTTGTCTTATATTCTTGGATTTAAACTTATATGCCTAAAGAAGTTTAGTGGTTAAATTGTTAAGCTACAAATTATACAAATGGAAATGTTTAACTCACTGTTGAGGGAGCTTAATTTTGAAAATTTAGGAAATTTAAAATCAGGCCCTCAAAATTTTATGGTATCGTCGTCGTCGTCGTTTGAAGGGTATCCACTCCAGGCCAGACACAAACAGGACTGGGGCCGAGGGTTTATCCTTTTACTACCCCAGACTGCTGCACTTCCTGGATCAGATGCTGGCAGTGATGTCATTAATTCAGCATCGAGTTTCGTCATCCAAAACCGTCAGACCTCGTGCTCCATGTGGTGCCCGATGTATAGGGCACATTGTTAGTACATGGTCTGCGGTTTGCTCAGAGGCGCCACACTCGCAATTCGGTATTTTATGGTCTGATAGTAAAAATTAAGAATAAAATTACTCTTTTCACTTTACTCGCAAAAAAAAACCATATATAGCCCCCTCAAAATTTAATATACAACTTTTTTAAATATTTTTAATATTTTACTATATTATAGTTGTCTTTATAAAGAAAAAAAATTTTTGAAAGGATTTTTACATTATATGCAAGTGTATTTACTACTTTATATAGCTTTGATGCACTTAGAAGCCGAATCAAGGGGCAAGACATTTTAGTACCCCTAAAATTAAAATAATAAATAGCTTTAGAAGTGCTTAAATGTAAAAACGCTTGTAAAGACACTTTTGTAGCGAACTTGATAATAATTTTGAAATTTTTTTATTGTTAACTATACTTACCCCCACCCAGAAGCACCGGAAGCAGGGGGTAGGGGCAATTTCCATATCTTTCCAGATTGCTTTTGCAAAGCATAGCCATTAGCTTAAGTAGATTTTTTCATTTTGAAAGTATATTACTAGAAGTAACTTTTATTCATTCATTCACTTATTAATCATCTTTATTTATCTTTTGGCTTGCAAGACAACGTTGAAGGTAATAAACTTAGGGCAACCATAAAGCGAGCACTCCCACCTGCTATTACAAAATCCTAAAATATTGCTTTTTAATTAAAATTTTGTTAATTTTTTTAGTTTGTATTTAGACATGACTGTAGATCTACAGCAATTTATAGCTGCTAGTTTCTTTTCTGAATAGACAACAGAATGGCAAAAGAAGGTATTAAACTGCAACTTGTTGATTGTGTTTGCCATCAATATGACCTTTCTACTTTCTTGTTTTTGTAACTTTTCAAACAAAATATTTAAGTTACTATTTATGGGAAACAACAGACATGTATCTCTGTACTATCTAACATAATGCCACATAACTTTTTGCTTTGTCTTCAATTAACTGCAGTTGATTTGTCAAATTATTTACCTCCTCTGGCGTAATAAATGGACCACTATATAATTTTGAATACTGAAAATCTCTGTTTAAACGTTAGTCTGTTTTTATTAATTTTATTTGCGTATTTGGGTGAAGCTTATTTTTCTCTAATTTGTTTTGTGAGGTTTCCTACAAGTTTATTTTTTGGCACATTCAAATTGATTTTGTGATATTTTTAAACTCTCGTTTTGGCTTTAATTTATTAAATTATTCATCTTGGCTTTTTTATGAGCCACCCTCCTAACTAATTAGCTTTTACCCACCAATCTTTAATTCATGGTATATAAATCCATCAATCAATTCATTGAATTCTTTATTGAAACTGGAACTTAATCGACTTTTTCTAAACCGTGTTTGGTGAAAAGCTTGTAAGTGTTCTCATCAAAGTTTACAAAACCAAACAACCTATAGTGCATGATTGTTGAAAGAATACTTAAAAAATTTGAGTATGGATTAATCTGGGAATCTGCTTGACTTGAGTTAGATTTATACTGCTGCATAAATCAACCTTTAGTAAAAAGTTTATTCATCATTACCGGCAAACAAGTTTTAAAGCAGGTAAAGAATTATTAACCCATTATATCCCACTGTCCTCATTTGAGGACAGTCTAAAAAATTACAAATATCTTTTTAATGACTGTATTTTGCATAATTTTTCAAGTATAAATCACTTATTGACTCTTTAATTGATTAGGATTAACATTGATATCAATGAAAATAGCCTCCGAAAAGTATGTAATTTCAATTACAAAAATGCATAAAATGAACAAATAAAATCAGTGTTTTATTTTGATCTCTAGTTCACAGTATATTAAATTCTATCACCCAGTATTGAAATATGGTAATCTATACACTATAAATAATTACTTTAGATATAATATATAACCGTTTCGACTCTCTACAAGAGTATATATGGATTATAATAATGCTGTCCTCAAACGAGGACAGGGGGATGCTATGGTATCAGGGCGCTCAAAGTACCAGTGGCGACATGTTCTGACTTGTGCATTCGTTCACAACAAGCAAACAGTTGTAATACTGATACTCTTAACAGTTTTGATTCTTCATTCGCAGAGTAAGGTTATTGTAAAGTGAAGCTCTGGATTATCTCTAACTTTAGCTCAGTGTGGTGATTTTATATATCAGAATTACTTGGTCTGTGAACGGCGTTTTGTGAGCAATAAAAACGTAAGAAAATTTATTATGAATTTTTTATTTTGATATCATTTTTTGCCAATACTACTCTAACTGATCTGTAAAATGTCATATCTTCTGAAAGTAGGGCACATGGTTGAAGAAATGCTTACACCCAGTTTTTCTTTATTTTCAACAGATGTCTAGAAAACGATTGAAAGCCCTTACAATGGATGAAATAGCAGAATAGTTGCAAAAGTATGAGGAAAATTCGGACAATGATGACTATGATAATTTTGGTGATGTAATCATAGTACCACCTGATGTCGATGCACTAACTGACGAGGAAGATATTGCAGACGATGAAATGGGTGATGTCTTAGTTCAAGATGTTCCTGGTACTCTCGAAATACACACCAAAGATAATGATCAAAATGAGGCTGATGAGTCTGATCGTCCCAAACCAACTAAAAAGAGAAAGTTATGTGAATCTGTTCCTAAGTGGAAACATGTTATCCCAAAATACACTAAAGGGAGAGCAAGAGATGATCATGATCAATCGCATTTGCGTGAAATGAAAGAAGAATTAGAATTTTCAACTCCTGTTGAAATATTCGAGGAACTTATGACACCTGAAATATATGATCACATTGTGAAAGAGACTGTACGATATGCTACCACATATAAAAATGCAATGGACTTTATAATGACCAATAATGAGTTGAA
This sequence comes from Diplosoma virens, assembly GCA_963680785.1. Taxonomy (NCBI): domain Eukaryota; kingdom Metazoa; phylum Chordata; class Ascidiacea; order Aplousobranchia; family Didemnidae; genus Diplosoma; species Diplosoma virens. The sequence goes on along the minus strand of OY796881.1, from coordinate 4,410,904 downwards.
AGCTTTCATTGGTGTCTTATTACTTTCAAGTTACATTAAATTACCTTCAGAGCGATATTATTGGTCAAACGACGAAGACTTAGAAATATCACTCGTAAAGAATGCATTGTCAAGGAATCGTTTTCAGATGCTGAAAAGTTTCATACATTTTGTTGATAATTCAGAAGCAGAAAATAACAAACATGACAAAAGCTTCAAAATTAGACCGCTCTACACCATGTTGCAAAAGTCCTTCATCAAATTCGGTATTTTTGAGGAAATTTATCCATTGATGAAATGATTGTTCGCTATTATGGTCACCATTCTCTCAAACAGTTTATACGCGGCAAACCAATCCGTTTTGGATACAAATTTTGGGCATTATGTGGAGTATCACGATACTGCTATAATTTTGACCTATATTGTGGTAAAGCAACTAACATGGAAGAGAACAGTGACTTATTGCTTGGTTCCAAAGTAGTGTTGAACATGCTATCTGTAGTGGAAAATGCACATTCGTACACTGTGTTCTTTGATAATTTATTTACTAATTATCCACTGCTAGTGCATCTAAGAAATTTAGGATTTCAAACCACAGGAACAATGAGGGAAAATAGGTTGAGCAAGTGTCCTTTGAAAGATTCAAAATTATTGAAAAAAGAAAAAAGAGGAAGCTACGATTACAGGTTCGATTGTAATGAGGAAATCCTTATAGTGAAATGGTTGGATAACAAATGTGTTACTGTAGGTACAAATTACGACACTGTTGAACAAACAAGAACAGTAAAGCGATGGCAGAAAGAAAAAAAAGCAAAAGGACCTGTTCCACAGCCAAATGTTCTCTATAGCTATAACAAAAACATGGGAGGGGTTGATAAACATGACTGGCTGGTAGGGAAATATTCAGTTGGCATTCGGGGAAAGAAGTGGTATTGGCCTTTGTTTATTCGTATATTAGATATGACGATGGTAAATGCGTGAACTATCTATAAGTTCGTCACAGAAAACGATGATAAAGAGATCTTGAGCCTTCTAGACTTCAAGAGACAAGTCTGTATATCATATCTGAAAGGAGCCGATCACAAGGAGACAACTGGTAGAAAGAAAGTCCAAGGTCCATCTAAAATTGCAACTGATGTTAGATTTGATCGTAAGGAACATTTTTTGCAGAAGCGTAATAAACAACGGAGGTGCCAGAACAAAGACTGTAAAGGCAAACCAAGAACATACTGCAACAAGTGCAATGTAACTTTATGCATGGCTTGTTTTATTCCTTTCCATTCTAAATAAATTATTTTTGTAACAATCTTTGCAAGCTTCGTTCACAAAAGGACTAATTCTTTTTCAAAAAAATGTGATATTATGTGATATTATATATAAGTCATGATTTCTTTATTGTATTTTTTCAATTATAGTTGTATATACCTTATTATCCCAGTGCCCTCATTTGAGGACAGGCTGTATTTTCTTTATTTCTTTAAATAAACATTAAATTGGAGCTTCATCATGTTTTATATTCCTATTTAAGTAAGCTATGAAAAAATTTCAACGAAATTCGCAAAATTAAAAACTTGGGATATAATGGGTTAAACACCTTTTGCTAATTACATGTAATAAGCTGATTGCATAACAATTGCATTTTTGAGATCAATTCAAAACACCATTTTGATCAAAATACTTTATACTTAAATACAGTTCAATTAGGTTAATTCTAATCAGTGAACTCACTGCACAAAACACAGTCAAGTAATCAATTTAGCTCAAAGGTAAAACAAAATAGCCATAGTGTAAACATTGAATAATGTCCTGTGTGTGCTTTAATGTGCTCATAAGAATAAAAACATTTGAACATTTTTAATAAAAACAATGACTGTGCAATAGTAGGTCCTTTAAACTTTTCTATTTTCAAACAACTAGCTAAATTTTTACTCAAAAATGAATAAAGAAATCTCTTTGTAATACTGCTAGATAAGGATTTGTGACCAAATTTAGGAAAAAAAAATCTGTTTAAATTGTAAGCAATCAATATACACTATTAATGTGAAAAAGCCTCATGGTTTATCATTACATTTACCAAGAAGCTTGAGTAAATTTTATTAAGGTTAGTGCTTGTTTCAATTTCAGAAAAAAATTTGAAAATTTTTTATAAACATTAAATAAAAATGTATTGAGAAAGTAAATATTTTGGCACGGGGTCTACTTTGAAGTCAATGGCAATGAAGTCACTATCACCTCAAATTTTCGGTTTTTAACATCTGCCTTTGATAGAGAAATTTTCAAAACTATTTCTATTACTGACACCAGGGCTCGTCGTCGTCGTCGTTTGAAGGGTATCCACTCCAGGCCAGACACAAACAGGACTGGGGCCGAGGGTTTATCCTTTTACTACCCCAGACTGCTGCACTGCCTGGATCAGATGCTGGCAGTGATGTTATTAAGCCAGCATCGAGTTTCGTCATCCAAAACCGTCAGACCGCGTGCTCCATGTGGTGCCCGATGTATGGGGCACATTGTTAGTACATGGTCTGCGATTTGCTCTGAGGCGCCACACTCGCAATTCGGTGAAGGAGCGAGACCCCATTTGTGCATGGACGAATGGAATCGCCCAACACCAGTCCGCAGGCGGTTGAGCTTAACCCAAGCTGCTCGGGGTAAACCCATCCCAACAGGCCTGACACTGGTCCCGGGCACAAAAGCACGGAGCCTGGAAGCACTTTCACAGTACTCCGTTTTCCATTTGTGATTTGTCCATTCAGAGGCGCGGATGCCAAGTCTGGCAAGATTGTCCAAGAGATTCCGCGCACCTGGCACAATAGCATCGGCTGAAACGGGACAGTGACGAGGAGAGTGTCGTGACCTACCAGTAAGGTTGTTCAAAATACTCCACGCTTTTCGACTAGAGTGTAAGAAGTCAATGCTCCGAACTACTTCGGACCATCGATCCCTCCGCTTTCTGTCAAGCTTGGCAAGCAGAGCTGTAGCAGCCAAACTTGAGTCGTCTCCCTGAGGAGACTGCAGAAAGGTTTTATAGAGGGATTCACACTCTGCATCCCAACACGGAATATAGTTATTTCGATACCCGCGTGGGATAGTATTTTTGGCTGCTTTCTTAATGGTGTTACAGAAGTCCTGGTAAGCCGCATCCACATCAAGTGAATCAGGTGGCAATAAAGTCTTTGCGAATTTATTTGTCAAAGCAATGTATTGACTCCAATTGGCCTTGCGGAAGTTCCATTGCTTAACAGGCATGCTTGGCACTGCCATAGCAAACCTTGGTGATGTAATAAGCGAAGGTTGATGTTGTGACCTGGGGAACTTGTCAAGGACACGTCTATCTGGTAAGCGACTGTTTGGACCTACGCTAGCGAAAGCTAGGTCTGGATTGGTACCAGTGTTCCAGCGGGCGGAATAAAAACTGGCAGCGTCCTTGGCATTATATAGCAGGGCAAGACAATTAATACTTGCCCAGCCAGCCAAGCACTCACCGTCCGGACTGTTGTCATCATAACCCCAGTCAGCATGACGACAGTTAAAATCGCCAGCGTACAGACAGGGGTGAGGAAACAATGGGAGATCCAGGGTTCGCAATCGCGTTGGTGGTGGTTTGTAGACGTTGACTATTTTATAGCCATCAACATCCACACACAACCACTCGATCTCCGATGTCGGTGGAGATTGGTCCAAAAGCGTGTATCTCAGTCGCTCGTGGACAAACGTGGCAAGGCCATGCTTCCTGCTTAAAGAAGACCCAGCTAGTTGGTAGTGTGGTAGCACCAACTTCTCTGCATCAGTGCAGTGGGTCTCCTGAAGTAGGATGACGAGTGCCTCAGACTGCATAGCGAGGTGATGAAGAACATTCATCTTGCTTGCAGTGAGGCCTTCGATGTTTAGCTGAAGAATAGTGGGTCTTCCAGGGCTGAGGAGTAGTGGTGATTTTTACTCCTATTCCTATTCCGGATTAAAATGATTTTTTTAATCCTACTCGTACTCCTACTTCGGAGTAAGTTTTTTTGTAAGTTTTTCCACTTAGAATCAGTCTTAGATTTTTCAATATTCGTGAAAAAATCAGGGTGTTCTCTAAAAAAAAGATCTTCACTTAGAATAAGTTTCAAATTTTTTCGTTTTTGTAAAAAAATTATGGAGTTCTCTAAAAAAATTCTTCACTTGGAATCAATCTTGGTTTTTCAATTACAATGTTCTAAAAATTCTAGAAAAAATGGCAAACCAATAATGCAGTAGAGGAGTAAGAAGTAATGAATATTTTTTGTTACTCCTACTACTATTTCTTGAAAAAACTCACACTCCTCCTTTTCCTTACCCCTACTCCTACTCCCTAGCCCTGATTGACACAACACTTGCTCTGATAAAATATACAGCACAATTGTTTTTTAGCAAAGCTAAACTAGTATAATTATTTCTCATTAACAATGCTGTTAAACTTTGGTACCTACTATTCATAATATTAGCATTTTTCAGCTATATAAAAATTTAATTCATGTATTAATTTATAAATCAGTTTATTTTGATTCTTTATATTATTTAAAAGTGATTTGTAATTTTAAACAAAAAAATTGTTTCAAATTAAAATATGTCGTTTTTTGATATTTTGCGTCCCCATTGAAATTACAGTATATGATTTTTTTTTAAAAAAAGAATTTTTTAGTATGAACATGTTTACCTATATTGATACCATATTTTTTAAAGGCCTCATATAAATTTAAAATTTGAGCCCCCTCCCCCTACTCACTGTCGTACTTGTTGTCAAGTACAATACAATAGACATTAGAAGGAAAACAAAATGCGAGACGTGATTAAAAAGAAAAACGTTGCTTTGTGATTAGATATGAGACAAAATAAGAAACAAGAAAAAGGTAAAAAACAAGGTTATTTGAATCTAAGACAGGACTAGTTTAGGTTAATCGAACTTTTACAGATTCAAAGCCTAAATAATTGTACATTTTATTTCAACCAAAAATAGTGAAAATTGGAATAACTTAGTAATACAATGTTGATGCATGACATCCATTAGTCTGGTGATTAACATTTCTGCATCAAGTGCTAGGAGTTTGATTAATTTCTGCATTCATTAAAGATCGATGGTTCTTTAGCCACCATTGAGCTGTAATTAAAATGCAGTTAAATTGAAAATCAACAATACACATGTATTAAAATCTTGTTTTAAATTGTATTGGTGTGTTTTCTAAAAAAAAATGCTTACTAGTAGGCTACATTTGGTCTGACAAAAGTTTAAGCATTAGAAGTTTACATGGAATCAAAGTTATTCATATTATCAAATCTCCAACTTGATAGTCAATACCATACTTTTTAATAGCAATTGTATTTCATAAATTTTAAATCATTCTTGTTATCATCCTATTATGATTTAATTAATGATACATCTTTTGTCCTAAACTTTTGTATCGAAGTTTGAGAGGTACTGCTGTGAAGGTAAACGCTTCAGAGTTATTCCCTTATAATACAGCAAACTGTAAACACCACCATCTCACAGGTTTTTTTATTTATTAGTTTATATATTACAAATATGCAGTTAAAACATCAAAAAATTCATTTACTAATGTAATAAATACTATATATTTTTAAAATCATAGTCCAAACTTTGAATAACTCTGGTACCCCGATTCTTTATCGAGATGACGATTATTTGGTGATCAATAATTTTAATTTAAGCTAAAAGAACTATTGTATTTTTTGGTTACGTCTCTTAGTGGAGAAATGTCAGGAAGACATCCGCAAATAAAAAATTGTTGGCACAGGTGTGATTTTTATATTGATAGTTATCAAACTCTATATACTGTGTATGGGTGAAATATGAAAAGTTTGCGGATTTACTCAATGCACGGTTTGTTTTTAGTTTTGTTTGATTAAACTATGTTTAAAAAATATATTGAAAGATGGAGAGCAAAGACAATATTTCACCAAATTAAATAATGCACTACTGTACTTTATAATCATGATTGGCATTAATAGAAAAAAGTGCATTCTGCATGTTAAAGTTTAATGCCAGATCAAGTTTTTCTTTTATTAAACAGTAAAAATTCATTTAAAAATCTGCCTAAAACAAAATAATTACCATATAAAAAATTCAAAACCCACTTTATTTTAAAATACAACTTTTTTATTTTTCAAGCTATATTAAAAATAATTGCAGTTTTTCTGTATGATCAAAGTCAACCTTAGTTTCCAGCATTCGCGGACATATATTTCTGTTGATAAATTAACCAAGAAAAAAATCGTATGAATGATTTTGCAAATACGGAATGCTAATGTAATTAAGTATCTAAAACAAACCTATTCCATCATGAGGTTACTAGAGTAATCCAACGTTTGGACTATGATTTTAAGAATACATAGTATTTATCAAATAAAGTAATCAATTTTTTGATGCTTTAACTGCATATTTTAATTTTACAAACTAAACGCTTTTTTTAACTATTTTAGATAAAAAACAATGAATTTAAAGCAAGTTTTTGAAATTATTTTATGCTTTGCAGAACTAAAAGTGGATAAAATTCAAAACTTTAAACAGCAATTACTCGTAAACTACTTGAGATAGATAAAAATCATACTGTTTCTGAAATGACTACTGCAACGCTATTATATCAGTTAAAATAAAAAAATTGTGAGCTGTTGGTGTTAAAATTGTTAAAAGCTTGTTCTATTATATTAAAATGATCCTCTATTTAATTAAACGGTATTTTAGAAATAAGTGATAGTTTTTTGGCACATTAATTTAAAAAGCTAATGTATTAGCTCATTGTGCTAAAGTGATTTACTGAACATGCAGTATCTTGAAAAGAATGTTGCTCTTTCAGAGTTAATCCAAACGTATGTTTAACACTAGAAAGACGGCAATTTTTGCATACCTAGAAAGACGGATTACGTCAATTGATGTAATGATTTAAAATTGAGAGAAATCTGTTTTTTATGTAAAACACAGAGACTTTAAAATTGAAAGAAACCTGTTTTTTATGTAAAACACAGAGACTTTAAAAACTATTGCTCCGTTTTTAAAAACAAAACCAAACAACGGAATTTAACTGTGTATTTGCATTAAAACAACAATTTTGATGGTAAAAAAGCAGCTGCATGTCAGCTTTTTAGCTTGTTTACTGCAGTAATAGAGCTTAACCTGCTATTTAGGGTAAGCTCAATACAACAGGAATAGTATTGGTCATGGGTATAAAAGCTTGGAATCTGGATGATATTTTCACAATACTCCGTGTCTGCTCTAATTTGTGACCACTGGCCGGCGCAAACGCTTAGTTTGCAAGGTCGTTGTGTATTTTCGTGCAGGTGCCACAAATGGGCATTTCAATCTTCGTCTCAATTGATTGCCCACTGAAGATCACTTAAAAATTATGAAGTATATGGTGACTATCAAAAGTATCATGGTTGGGCAAGTTTTTTTTTTAATTCATTTTTAATAATATTGTTGCTTAATTTCTTTTTTTCTTTTCAAAAAGCTTACATGTTTTATTTCTTGCTTTCTTGACAATTTGTAGTCATATACTTCAAATAAAAATAAAAAAATAATCAATTTGATATTTTTAAAAATTGGTTAAAAATAAATTTCTCCATAATAAATAAATCTTAAAACTTTAATTCAAAATTAGATTATTGGTAGAAATTATAGAATTAAAAAGGAGCGACTTACTTTGTACATTCAGCAGTGGTAAGAACCCATCGGGGTGCGATCAAGGATCCGGTGCATGAATGTTTTCCAAGAATGCGGATGTAAGCCTGAAATTAAATAGAAAACTTAAAAAGAAAAGTTTTCGATTTTTATAAGTCATTATTCAACTACAAGCATCTAAAAATATAAAATTAATTTTATAGCAAAACAGACAAGAATTTAAGTAAATACAGTACCGGTCAAAAGTATAAAGACAAAACAATTTTTTGAAGTTTTAAACATATCCTAAATTTTAATTAAAAAAACGAACTTATTATTTTAAAATTTTTATTTAATCAATTTAATAACGAAAATTTTTATTCAATTAAATTTTACTCTGAATCAGGGGTTGTCAAACTTTGGGGGTTCATGGACTCCTTTTCAGAGATTTTCAAACACCCGCGGCCCTTTGCTTAGAATATTGGGCAGTTCAAAAATAATAAAAGGTCATCACTTTAAAACTGTCTCTTATTTTTCCTTTTCATACTTTTGACCAGTACCAGTACCGGTACCGGTCAAACGTATTTAAGATTAACTTTATTAAAACAAAAACAAAAGATTTGGAAATTCCTAAAGAATGTCAAAGAAATCGCTTGGACTGTCTTAAGTTTTCAAAATATAAATTTGACTACTTTTTTTTTTTTTTGCATCAGCGACAAATTATGTCCTTTTTATAAATCAATTCAATAAAGAATAAGTGTTCTCTTAGTTTTTTCAAAGTTGTTTTTCTAGATGTAGTTTCTTGAGTAAAGTTAACTACACAACCATTATACAAAAACAAAAACAGTTTTCAAAGTTTTGCAATCATATATTATATTTAACAAAAAACTGCAATAAACTTACCACCCAGGGCCAGCGCAGTGGGATAGATGCGGTTCCACCAATAATATAGGGAGTAAATCCGAAACCACGGTTATTTGAGGATTTTCCACATGTTGAGTTTGGGTCTAAATACAAAATAAGACTTGTTCAAAAAATATTTACCTTTAAAAATATAATTCGATTGAACTTATATTATATAACAGCAATAGGAGAGATCATCAGTATTCAAGCCAAAATCAACAAGTTTTCACTCCTGCAAAATTTTTTACCCACAAGTAACATGTAGGTTTAATTGCCTTTAATTTACACATATACGCTACACCAATAATCTTATCAATTGCTATAAAATACCGCAGTTATATATCCACACGACATTGCCGGTTTATTGAAAAAAACCTTGTAAGACGAGAAGCTCATCTAAAAGTCGCAGTCAACGTTATCTTTATCAAAAGAATGAAAAGATGACTCCTTTAACTCCTTTGGCGAAGGGGCAACAACACAACAAGTAATAAAATTTTACGTCAAACTGGTTATACAGTATTATTTTATCATGAAGATAATATACAATACATAAAAAAAGGAAAAATCACAAAAAAACTTTTTGGATCTATCTTATTTGCACAGTGCGCAATAAGCAAGCATTTTTACTTCCTTCACCCATAAAACAATCTCACTAAACAACACAAACACGTTCATAACTAACAAAACAATTGCCTCTTCCTAACGTTACCGTGGACGTTTTTCGTCAAACTTATGAATTACTGTCAGATTATAACAGCTAAAACTAAAAATTTTATTTTTTTAAAAAGAAATTCGGATCTTGCTTTAGAAAAAATGGAAAATTGATTGTTGCTGTAGAGTAGTGGAATACACATTATTGGTTTCACAAATGATTTTCAATCGCTGAGTCACAGAAGATATTAACCCTTTGCGGTCCAAAGTTATTTCACGGGTGATTTACAAAATTATGTAATTCAGTCCAACGTCCTCTCAGAGATGATCTTTTGTTTTTTTTACTGTAGACAGTCCGAGGTTTGTTATGGAGTGATTTTTTGACGTTATCGCCCATCCTTTTTTTCATTGCGGATCTCGGCAGCGCGACGCTACGCTTAGATTGTTTTCCGTCATCCAGGCAACTTGATGACACGTTGTTGAAAAGATAAGTGTTTGATCTTTATGCTGAGCACTTGGCATATTGTGAATCAAAGACATGTGTGCGCAGGGTACGAGTTGGAAGAGAGGAAGAAGTGGAGAAGCCAATTGTAATCAACGATTATACGGAGCACACATGGGTGTTGTAGATCGTGCTGACCACTATCGTGCCTCCTACTCTTTTACTCGCAAGACGCTGAGATGGTGTAGGAAAAAAATTTTTTTTGGCTAATGGAGGTGTGCGTAGTACATTCTTTCATTATGTGCAAAAAAGTAACAGAGCTACAAGACTCAGGCACTTGGCATACAGGAAAAACCTCATTCTACAACTTGTTGGAAAAACCAGGAACAGTAATGCAAAAAGCGAAGCAGGACAAGTTTGGCAGATGATCACGAAAGGCTCCGGAAAGTACCACATGTTCTAGCAAATGCCGAAGTGGACGCAGTAAAATCTGCATGGAATGTTTCACACGCCAGCAACGGAAAATAACTATTTGCTATTGTGAAACGTGCTTGGTCTGCACCCAGAAAAGTGCTTCAAAGATGACCATACGAATCAGACCTTCAAACAACAGTAGAACCATAAACATTCCATTGATTCTAGTTGTACTGTTTTCTTGAGATTGTTGCACGACATCTACGTAAGACGTGATGTCGTGCAACAATCTCAACTTGTAAATAGATTTCGTGTTCACTACAAAACCATTTGGAAATAAACAAACTGCTAATAATGTGATTGCCTCACCCCCATCCAGGCCTGGAAAGTGAAAGACCACTAAAATTTGAAATTAAAGTTTTTCGCTAATTTTGGCAACAATCCCCAAAAAACTAGTAGAAATCCAAGTTTCGGGCTAATTGCAAGTGATTTATGCAATAAAAAAATTTATATCTGGTGGGCCGGATATGGTAAAAAAAATTGGACCACAAAGGGTTAAATTAGCTGATTTACTTTGGCGTTCTGGTTGTTTTTGTTTTTGATAGGTTCTGGCCGGAAGAGACTTATACACATTCTGACGGATTCTGTTCTGTAAAGGTTGAAACATTCGGCCCACCCACCGACTGTTGCAGAGGCACACGAATTTGTATACAAAATGACTTTATTCAAAAATGAAAAGAGCGTTTTTATGTGTTACAAGTAAAGTTCTTCTAATGTAAAAGATTCGACTTGTATTTATCCATTTTGAAATTAATTTTTAACACTTCCGTTGAGCCAAAATTATGTCGACAAAAAGAATATGTTTATAAACATAATCTATTAGTGTACCGATAAGTGTAAATGTTTTTGATTTGGTTTTAAATTTTGGAAAAAACTTTCATAAATACTTAAATTCCTTTACTCTTGGCACTTTTGTATCCTCCATCTTCACTGTTTTGTCGTCATTTCCTCCATTTATACAAAAATATTCGGTCTTTGACCTACTGACTTTTATTCCTCTTCTTTTCAATGCATACTTTCAAGATTCTAATCTCTGCTCCACTTCTTCCCTGGTCTCTTCGCAGATCACAATATCATCAGCAAACAGCATCGTCCATGGTGGTTCTCTCCTTACTTCATCCGTTAGCCTGTCCATAATCATTGCAAATGGGAATGGACTTAACGCTGATCCCTGGTGCAGTCCAACCTTGACCTTGAAACTTTCTGTAATTTCTACTGCACACCTCACCACTGTTTCGCTTCCCTCATACATATCCTGTACTAGTCGCACATACTTTTCCACTATTCCGGATTTTCTTATGCAGTACCACAGCTCTTCCCGTGGAACCCTGTCGTAAGCTTTCTCAAGGTCCACGAATACACAATGTAGCTCTTTTTGACCTTCCCTGTATTTTTTCATTAACATTTTAAACTAAACTAAAAAAGCTTAGTTTAATCATAGTTAAGAGAAAAACATTTTAAAGAAAAAATTGCCTATATATTTGTTTTACATAAAATTATCTTATTCAACATAACTAGGGTCGTGCCAAACGTTTCTGCTGCCAAGGACAACCTTCTGATAATGATCCCTCGTATACCTAACTTCAAAAATAATTCGGGGGATAAACAAATTATAGATGTTGTTATACATGAGAATGAATAAATTAAAGCTCAAGTAAGAGTGAAATGTTTTTATTATTAATTAAGTCATCAAACAAAGCAACAAACTCATTTGTTAACAAAAAGCAAGTCACTTATTTTGATGTCCAATCGCTTTTTGTGGTGTCAACAAATATCTGAATGACAGCTTCTTTCACCTCGCTTGTCAGGAATTTCTTTTCGATGCTAATCAAAGATAAACTTGACAGGCGTTGATTTGACATCGAAGACCTCAAATATGTTTGTATCTGTTTCAACCTTAAAAAAGATCCTTTGCAACTAGCAATTGAGTAGCCAATTGTGAGTAATTAACGATATGCAATGCACAAAGCTGGAAAAACATCCCAGCCAAGCTCAATCAATGAAGCAAGAAAATTTTTTGCATTTTTTGGAAAAGCTTTGTTTCCACTTCGGAAAAGCGTAAGGCAATCAACGATTTCTTCGTATAGGAAAGATGAGTTTACATCAGTCTCAAAATGGTTAGCAAAATTCTGGCACTGTCGTTTCAAGGTTTTCATGTGTTTCATCATTTTAACATCAATTGAGTCCAGCTTTACTAAGAAGAAAAACTTGTCAGCGAGCATACAAACGCGGCCTGAGCGTTTTAAAAGTTTGGTCTTTAATCTGTTTGCAATTTCATTAATTATTCTTTTTATTTCTTTAATTGCTTATAAACTATCATCTTTTACACTCTCTAGTCATAATTTTGCTTCGCCTGACTCTTGCCAAGGGTACATTTCACTTCTCATAGTATTCTGATGCCGATCTGACTGCATTCTAAATAATATCTTCAGATTTCAGGTCAATAATTTTATTGAGCCCATCAAGATCATCACTTGCCTGAATTAACCCGCTGTGGTACCATGAAAAAAGTTACTTTATCAGTACCTTGGGGTCAGTATGACCCCATCACTAAAAATGCTCTTCAACACCAATAAAAAAATCAATTTGCTATCAAACACTTTTTATTGTTTTAACAATGTAATGGAGTGCACAATACACGAATGTTTTACTCCTGGCATTGATTACAGATCATCTTGCTGTGTTCTTCGCAGATGGTGTTGTGACATTTATTGCAAGCAAATCTGTACTTTTTGTCCTTCAATCTCGAACAAAGGAAGCATCTTTTACGTTCTGATGTACGATACTGGGTGATGTTATGAACAGATGGACGTGCTTTTGGTAAAACCCCGCAGCTGTAAATAATTTGTTTCACAGCTTGAGGTGTTTGAGGTGTTGGCAATCTGCGGCGTTGCCAATCGGATATATTTTAACCTAAGTGGTACCATGGGGTCAATATGACCCCAGTCAAATTAAATCTAAAATCTACAACAAAAGCAACGTTGAATTGAAAATTGCATAAAGGGAAATAGTTAACAAGAACCTGTGAAAAAAATAGAATGGCAGAGTAATGTTTACAATCTTATCGTTTGGAATATTTAGTCTATCAAATAAGCCTGGGGTCATATTGAACCCATGGTACCAGAGCAGGGTTATATCAATCTTGAGATTTTGTCACTCTCTGCACTGATAACAAAATACGGCACCAAAATTTTAAGAGAAAAACAAATGTAAATTGCTTCAACAAATGGAGAAGTAAATAGGCATACGATTATGTCTCACTTGAAAATTGGTCACCTTCAAAATGCTCAAGACAAGAAAAAATTTCGTCAACATTTTCTTGGATGACTTAAGTTGCGTTGTAGTACAAACTCCATCTGGTCTCACAATGCTTCTTGACTGTTTTCTTTACCTTTGACTTCAGTACTTCCCAAAGTGTTGTCAAAGATCAAAAGTAAACAAAAATTTTGTCCATAATACCAAAAAAAGTGACCACTGTTGGATGAACTTCAGCTGCATGAACACACGCCAAATTTAAGCTGTTGTTTTCGCAATTGATAAACTGGGCTTGAGGATTGATTTCCAAAATTCGTTTTTGTACTCCAGTTCGTACACCACTCATAACAGCCGCACTATCGTATGCTTGTCCTCAACAATCATTTAAGTCAATTCCATCATCATTCAACTTCTCAATCACTGTTTCCACTAAGCTTGCGGCGTTTTTCTTGGAAACATAAAAAACCCAAGAAAAACTTCTTTAATTTGACATCCTTATTCTTATTGATGTGAAAGTATCTCAAAATCTCCGCAATTTGATCTTCACGTGATACATCTGAAGTAGAATCTAACATCAGAGTGAAATATATGGCTTTCTTTACTTTGGAAATAATCTTCTTCTTAATCATTCAGCCAATAAGATTGATTACTTCATTCTGACTCTTATTCGACAGATAGTTGACTTTGTTGGGCTTATTCCTCACATTCTGTAAATATTTAAACAAAACAACGTCATAATCTGCCAATAGTCTGATTACCTCCAAAAAGTTTCTGGAATTAGTTTCATAAGCATTATCGTTAATCAACTTTGAAACTCCTTCGTCTCTCTCACTTTAAAACGCAATATTCTGTCTTGCAAGGAAAAAAATAACATTGACAATTCTTTCAACAATACTGTAAGTCACCATTTTTTTTTCTCACTTACAATATGCTTTTGGAGTTCATAATCAATCACGCGTAATTTTTCAAGTCTTGCTGCAAAATTCAAATATTCACGCATTGCTTTTCTGTGACCAGGACTTCTTTCATGCTCATAAATTTGAGGATTCAACTTTTTCCAGCTGCTAAATTCATCTTAGTCTTATCCAGTATCCATACAAAAACTTGATTCATATCTTAAAAATAAAAAAAAAACAGACCAAGCAAAAGGCTGCTTGTTTACATGGTGATTATATCAGCCATTTTCTCTGCAAACGCTCTCCATTACTTGACAAAGTTTCAAGCCAATACTTAGAAAGAGATCTTCCTTCTTTTTTAGCAAAAGAACCTTTTTTGTGTTGAAAATTCTCTGGTCCTTGCCGAACTAAGCATTTCACTAAATTTGTGGAAATCGGCTTCCTTAAACGCCCAAAGTCGTGATCACGAAATAATTCAAAAAAATCTTCATTGTTATTGTTACCTTCAGCGTCATCGATCAAAGTGACAGCACTCGCCTCAACATTAGCACTCACCTCAGCAAAATCATCAGCGTCATCTGGAATCAATTTTTGTTAATTGGATTTACACCAATGTCAAGTTCTGTGTTAACTGGATTACTGACACCATCTTGGACGACAGTCATGGGTTCATGATTTTAAGCATTCGATTGATCTTTTGCCACGTATTGCTTTTCACCCACACATCTAAAGAGCCTCTCATGACATTATCTTCTGCTTCTCGGAGTCTTTTCTTGCGTCCACTTTGAGCCTCGCTTGGTTGTATTCGCTTCATCCGTGGGATAAAATTGGGAGAAATCAACTTACGCAAAAAATCAAAACGAAAGACTAATATAAGTCAAACCAACCGTCGTGTTCGGCAGTAATTGTGATACTGAAATCAAACATAACCAATGTGTAGTAAGAATGGTCAAGTCAATCAACAAGCAATTGCCGACAGACCTGTTTTATCCTTGTTAGAACTCGTCAAGACAATATAGCTTGTTGTTGAAAAGTTATAATAATATTTATAAAAGTTATAATATAATCAATGTGTGTTAGAATCAGAACATTGGAAATAAAATTATAGAAAGGTGGATTATTATAAAATATTGGAAATAAAATTATAGAAAAGTAGAAAATTATAGCAAGACTATACACGTAATGTCAGCTTTTACTTGAGTAAAAGCACATCGAGAAAAACATGTGTAACAACGCGAACTCTAAGCTTGGATCTGCTACCCCTACAGCGTGCTGCCCGGGGCGGCTTCCCCTATGGCCCCTCCTAGGCACGCCCCTGAGCATAAATAAACCACTTATAACTAAAACAAAATGAAACTAAAATGAGCGTTTTGGGCTTCCATCCTACACAGCCAAACAAACAAAAGTGAAGTAAAAATTATAAAAATATTATTGAACAAAAGTCAATGCCCTTTTTATTTAAATTGTTTCCAATATTTCAAGTTTAAATAGCAGTATTGAGACGAGTTTTTTTTAAAAAAGACTTAGACGTTCAAAAAATCAGTAAACTTATCAGTATAGTATAAATTAATCAATTATATCGTTGCAAACGTGTAAAAAACTTGTCAAAGAATGCATAAAGTAAATTATTTCTTTTTTTATAGAATATTTTAAAATTGCTGTTTATTCCGTAAATTGCATGCTTGAAAAAATTTTCTTATTAAAAAATAGATACAAAATTAACTAAACTTTGATATTTCAGAAAAAAAAGAAAATAAGCAATATAAATTTATTTTATTACGTTTATTGATTAGTCAAGAAAAGATTATTGTTATATGTTTATGCACAGTTTTAAATTTTTTTTACTTCTCAGACAGCATTTAGAACCAGATGGTGGATTAGCGACAGTGGTCCACACATTAGAAATATTTCTTGCCTCGCACGAGCTGCACGTATAGCTTCCCATTGTGTTAAAACAATGATTGCCAGCTGCACAAATTGTTGAATTATTCTGGCATTCATCTATGTCTGAAAAAATTAAAAATAACCTCTGTAAAAGCGTTAAGCTTAAACGCAATTGCTATCTAACATTTTACCATCAAACAAACTTATAAATCTTGATAAAAGAAATTTTTTAACAAATTTTGATAATTTTTGTATAACTAAGTCCAACAGACAAAAACACGTAAAGTCATGAGAATTTAAAAAATAGAAATGGTAGTGTAACAGACTAGTTGAAAACATAGAAAGTGATATGCTCTACAAATAACGTGCATAATAGATTAAAAAAGCTTAGGTTTATAAATCGAAATACACAAGTCATGGCTTCAAAATTGAAAAAAAAATTTCTTTACACAACTTTTGAAAGAAAAACAAAAGAACTTATTTATTGAAAGGTGAACAAAGTAAAATGCAAGTTTGTTTCACAAGAATCGAAAAGTTTACTTGTAGAAATGCAAAATTAAATCATGTTGAAACGTATTGTTTCTGATTTTTTGAGGCACAAACGGTTTCAACTTGATAAAAACTAGTTAAAATTTGTAAGGCTGACTGCTTTTTTATCAAAAAATTAATTTAAAAAGTTCAAATGATGAATGAAAAATTTCTAAAATCAGATATTGATTTGCAATAAGATAATACAAAACTAAGTAAAATGAGAACTTTTGAACCGTGCAAAAATCAAACATTTGTCTCTGTGCACAAATTATACAGAGTTTACACTTTGAACTCCCAACGTTCGACATATTACAACATTTGTGAAATTAGGATTTTGTAAGATAGATTAAATTGTTGATATGCGTTAAAAAAATACTCATAAGCAGCAAAAATCTAAAATAAAACACAATTTTTTAGGATTTTGTTCTAAAAACTAATATTGCTTAAAAACTTCTGCGACAGCTGAAAGAATGGTACACCTTTCAGGAAAAAAGTTTTTGAATTTTTTTTGAATGTTTCCGTATTAAAAACTTTAAAAAGCAAGACATTTAAAAGTAAGGTAGGCCTTTCAAAAATGTTAAGTTTTTTACGTAAAAGGAATCTAGTGTTTTCATAACAAAAAAATTTAAAATGTGAGATTATTGAAAAAAGTTTTAAATAGCAACAATTAGGCTTAAAGTTTTTAAACAGTAATTTTAAGAAACTGACCACAAAACTTCCGTATGAAAAATGTATAAAATTATATTTATGAATCAATTTTTAATATCAATTAATGAAACTTTTGGTTAAAACGTTTGTTTAGAGAAAGAAAAACTGAAGTATTTTTGGTTTAATTTGTGTAAAGCGATCTTTTTTTAAATTGATTTTATAAAGGTTTATTAAGCTGGTGAAAAAACAAAAAGTTTATACATTAATTTAACTTGAATCATTTTTACTCGGATGTATGAATTATTGTTAAATTTGGGGGATGATGATTGATCTTAAGAGGTTGGTTAATAATCAACGCCCACCTGTCTAATTCGTATTACAATGACTTCAATTTTTTTTTCTTGGAATTAACCAATATTTCTGCATCACATTTTTAGGAATTTTGAACAAATCAAACAATATTATGTAGGAATAAATTAAGCAAAATGTTTTATTGTAGAAAAATGAATTAAAAATATATAGTTTTAAAAGTATCATGAATTTTGTTTTAAAATGTAAAAACATTTAACTTAATATTGCTGACTCAAAATTGAGTTAAAATTAAGTCAGCTTGTCAGAAGTCTTACGCTTTTTTGGATATTTTACATTTTCGATCAAAAACTTTTTGCAGAATTGTTAAAAAGATTGAAAGTTTTTCTACAATAACTATAATTTAAAACTTGACCATAAAACGTTAAAAATTAAAGTTATGAAAAATAAAGTTAAAAGTCTAACTTAAAATATCCGTATGTGGTTTCTTTTTCAAGGTCACTGTCAAAATCTTTTTCTCAGAAGTTAGTAACGTTTAAGATAAAAGACTGAATTTATTGGTTTATTACTTTATTTGAGTTTGTTACTCCCAGCAAAAGCATGTCAGGAAAGTGAAGTTTTTAGTTATTTTTCAAAAAATCCTGCTTTTTCAAAAGTTTATTTTTAGATTTCGAAATAATCACAGAGATAGAAAGTTTATTCAATAATTTTAAGGATTTCAGATTGGTTTGTTTTCATTTGGATATAACAACTAACTGCGATAGGACTTAATGTAAATCTTATTGAAACATTTTTAAAAAACAATTGACTTTTCTTGGAATTGAATTTACTTCTACAAAACTTTTTGGCAACTTGCGTTGGCCTTATTAGACTTCAAATTTTAAAGAAATATTAATTTTAGAAAATTTAGTTGATAAAGTGAATTAGAATGTACAGTTTTATGATGAATTTCGTTAGTAAAAGTTAAAAAATGTAAAACTTTTTATCATTAATGGTTTTTGCACTTAACTAGCATCAAACTAACAGCTAAAATTAAATCAGTGTTTTGAAACCTTACGAAAATTTTTGGTCAAGCTTGTAATGAAATAAAATTTCCCTTTGCAGATTATTTTTAAAAATGATAGAGTTTGAGGTGAATTACAAAAGTGAATTTTTTTTGCTTACTTTATTTTTACACTGGAAATTAAATTAAGATAACAAGATTTTTACACTCCAATCATGAATATGTCACGGTTTTAACAGAAAATGTGATACTCTATGAACTGCAAGCTTTTGTGTAAGAGAGAGAGAGAGAGAGAGAGAGACCTTGACACATTTATACACATTGTCACGCTTACAGCGATTACAGATAGTTTTCCTATAATTAAAAGTTTATAAAAACGATTAAAAAATTAAAATAGTTAGAAATTAGAACTTAAATCATTTTAAAACAGTTAAAATATTAACTCTAGAAAGCAAATTCGTACAACATAAAATAAAAGTATTAACTATGTTTGAATTTTGTTGGTTTACTAAATAACTAAAATGCAAAAAAGTTGAACTTTTTTATTATAAAACATTTGTTTTAAGATTGAATACGAATACCTATGAATAAAAAGCGAGCTTGTCTATAAACGTTTTGACAAACATTTTAAAATTGACTATAGACAAAAAATCAAGACTGCCAAGAAAAACTGTTAACATTGAACATAGGCATAACAAAAATCAAGGTTGTCTAAAGAAAAAAGTCTCAAAATTGAATATAGACGTCTAAAAATCAAACTTTCTTAGGAAAAATTAAAAAAAAATTAAACAAAATCATAACAAAAATCAAGTTTGTATAGAAAATTTTTTTAAATTAAATATAGGTATAACGAAAATCAAGTTTGTTTGGAAAAATTTTTTAAAAATTAAACGTAGGTATAATAACTTTTCCAAGCGTGTTCTGGCATGTCTATGCTATTTTTAGTAATGTCGTGGATTGCACCAAAGTTTCGCAATGTACACATACGAGTATATTACCTACACAAACAAACCCTGTAAAAAAACGTAGGAAATTTCCCATGGAAAAGTTGAGTATTGCACAATAAACCTGACTTGTCAAAACCTGCCCTTCTCAGGGAATATCTTGACAGAATTTTTTATTGTATGACTAAAACAAAAAAACTGGCTAATAGATTTTTTATTGTGTGCTTGCAAACAGGAAATGGTTTGATAGATTCGATTCGTGTGTCGAAATGATTTATCAAACTTGTGCCTAAAAACAAGAAAATAGTTTACTTTAATGTTTTTAAATCTTGCACAATGTTTTGAAATAATCTTACATAATGTTTTAAAATCTTGCACATGTCTGGGTGGGAATCGAACTCAGGATCACCGTCTTTTTTTAGGGTTGGAGCTTGGGTTAAGATTTACAAATTTTTTGTCAACTGCCTAGGGTGAGAATCAAACTAGTGACTATGGTATCAGCTAGGGTTAATAAGCTTTGTTGTCAACTGTTTTGGGTAAGAACTGAACTCGGGACTATGGATCAGCTAGAGTTAGTAAACTTTCACTAGCGGACCAAATCACTAGCGCACCCAACATGTCTGGAGCTCCATCCGACCAAATGGTAGAAACCATATCCGAGGAAAGATCATTGTTTGTGAAGAAATTATCCATAAGTTTTATGTCGACAGCCTAAGTTGTTGTTGTGAGTGGCTGATAAATAAAAAATACTTCTTTATCACATCTTCTTTCATATAGCGCAGGAATAAAGCAAGCTGGCTTAGCTTGGAAACGACAGTGCTTTTGTCAGGAGTCAAGGAGTTGAAGACTGAATTTTGTCGGTCTCGAAATCAAATCTGAAACTATTTGAGCCAAATGTCATCGCTTATCTTATCAGTTCTGTTGCTGATGGTGTCATTCAAAAGAAGAATTTGGAATAACTTATTTTTGGCTGATTTTCCAAGCATGATATTCGCCATCTTCAACGCACCTGGTTTTACGAGTTTTTTACCTATGGTGTGTAGTTTGCCGGCTTTGCAATTAGGTACTCAACTTCGTACAAGGCTGCGGGAATTCGTTTGTCGATGGGTATAAACCGGAAAACAGACATAGTAGCATTTTTATCAAATCTGTCTTCATTTAAAATTTAGCAAGCGTGGTGATCTTAATTTTTTATCGCCATGCATCTTTAGAAAGTGTCTCTTTGGTTTTGCCGATGCTAACCTAGAATTACTCAACTTAGCGCAGTGAGGATGCTGACTCCCAACACCTTTTGTGATCCGTACGGGCTATCCGACTCAGTCGGAGAGGTGGTTTTACTGTTAAGTACGGGCTATCCGACTCAGTCGGTTTCCTGTTTGCATCGCGTGCATAGAATGCATGTTAATGCGGTGATGCGCTTCAACGATTTTTGGCAGCCGATGTCTGGTTCGCACGGATTAGCGCTCTTTTTCTTTTGTTCTAGACGGTGACGTATTTTCCGTTTCGATCCGATCGCGTCGTTTGTAATCCACGTGCACGATCACACGATAACGAAGCGATCACTCGCGATAGCGAAAATATGCGAATATTTTGAGCGATTTTCTTTACATAACTCGCTCATTTATTCTCTTTTTAAAAAATTTTTTTTTCCAATGTAAAGTTTAGATCTCTAGCTTTGGTTAACGACTAAACAAGGTAAAATATTATGACGCACGGTGGCACAAGAAGAAAAAAACAACAATTTTTGAAAAAAAACTAAGGTAAATACTTTTGTTTATTACTAACTCATTTTTCATTCAATTTTTATAAATTTCATATCGTTTTATTCACAAAGAAACAGGCTTTTAGATGATATAAACTTTGAATTGCTCTTTTAACAAATGAAAGCGAAAATATTTAATAAACTTAGAGCAAATTTTTTCTCGTTTTTTTCAAACAAAAAAGCCCGCATTTTTTCAAAACAGCCGAAAAGCCAGCCCGTACGGAAAGAGATATACGTAAATTCATATTGTACATATTCTTCTGAACACTTTCTTTTTTTCTCGACATATTTATCATAAAGTAATCAAAATACTATAAAAAAGTTTAATGTCTAAAATAGATTAAGCTTAAATATCAAGGGAAGAAAATTACACATTAGCGCCTATATTTGTACTTGTTTAACTTCAAACAGGATTACAGAAAAAGATTAAAACCCTGCATTAAAACACATCTATTTAAAAATTATGACAAAATAATGTCAAAAACTAATGGTTCAATACATAAATCGATAAAATTTGCGCTCTAGACTTGATAGACTTGATCTGGCGTGAACGGCAAAACACATCATGATCTCCAAGATAAAAAAGGGGAGAATGCTCTACGTCACAATGAGCAAGGAGCGCGGGTCCTGTAAAGTGGATATTGTGGTCGCTACAACGTATACATAGTGTGTGTATATACCCCCTTCGTACACGCCCCTTGAAGGAATTGAAAAAAAAACTATTTTTTTGTTTTTTTGAAAAGGGTATGGTCACCGATGTATGAAACAATTACTTTTTTGGATGTGACGTCATTTATATGCAAATTAATTGATGTGTACAATTGTACACAAATTTGTACGAACCCATGTATTTGATGCAATTTTTTGCTTTTTTAACAACATTTTCAGTGGTTGATGCACCATGTGTACAAATGATGACGGCGAAACTTAAAAAATTATTTCCGTATTATCGTATTATCATATTATCAACAAACTATCTGACTTTTTCAACTTTTTATAGGGTGTATTAGAGATATAAAATGCACCCTATTTTAGCACAAAATGTAACCCCAAACAGATCCTTAAAAATCAAACTTTTAAAAAACAAATTAACAAATTTTTAATTTAGTAAGAGTGCTGGTAACCTTAACAACATGAAAAAATATTTACATGCTCTACTAAGCCAATAATTGCTTTGCTGAGTTAGATAAAACCCAACTAGGTTGCATGTGTACAATTGTACACAATGTGTACGAAGGGGATACTTATACTGATCTCTGCCGAACCCCTAAAACTGACTCATTGAACCCTACGGGTTCAATCGAACCCAGTTTAAGAAAGACTGATCTAACATTTAAATACACATATCCAAAATAAGACCAAAATTACAGATCTATTACTCGGACAAGTTAGACCACAAAAACACATATTAAAATTCAAACAATACGAAATTCAAGGTTTTTTATATAATATAATGTATGGAAAAGGTATGGAATATGGAATGAAAAAATTTTTGTTTGAAATGAAATGGAAAATTTTTAAGCATGGAATGTAATCGATTTCAAGATTTCTTAGGATATGGAATATGGAAAATTTCTCTTCTATTCCAATCCATAGCTTGCCCTGCTTCAAACAGCAGGATACAAATTGGCTGAAGATGATAATGATTTACTGATAAATTTGTTCAACAGGTAGGCAGAGAATTTTACCCAGCATTATCAAATTTATACCAACAAATGCATACACCGCAGATGGTAGTCTTTAGTCCTGTTGCTGACTTCCCTAAGAAATATATTTCTAAATTTTTGCCATCCTCGTGCCTAATTTATATTTTTTTATTTCCGGGTAGTAATTTATTGATACAGTAAAAAAGCTTTAATAAATTGTATTTTAATCAATTAAACAGTAGTCCTAATGTTTTTAAAAATTTTAAACAAAAAATTTGAAAATCAAGTTACCATTAGATTGACATTTTTTATCAACTATAACAAATTAGCTCAATTTAACTGCGACTTTTTTCATCACAGTTGTTTGTCAACTTTTTTATAATAGCAATCAGTAGCCAACATTTTATTATTTACACTTGCAAAGCTTTTATTTAAAAAAAAGCTCAACGTTTTTAACTTTTATAAAATTTTATCAATGCATTTAGAATTAACAGAATTTAACAATATACAATAAAACACAAATTGCATACATTTGAACTAAAATATAGTACGTATATACAACAGCTTTCTCAAGTACACTCACACATGTACTACTAATTTGCTTTGAAAGCAATGAAATTTAGTAAGTATAAAAACAACAAGGAAAAAAATGTTATCAAATGAGTAGGAAAGGTGGGGTATTACAAACCCTTAACAACAATCCCTGTAAAAAAATTTTTGATACAATGTCCTTAATCTATACTTTTTTTTATACAAATACCAGCTTGTAAATTGTTTTATGTAAGCTGAAATGAACCTCCAAAATTTTTAGATAAAGGAGTCCACATTAAATGCTATCCTTGTAATAAGGAACTCTACTGAAAGTGACGTAATTTGAAACTAAATATAAAAATTAAAAAATTTAAAGTACTTTGCTTATGATGTTGGAATTTATTTATTAAAAACGCTCAAAACAACGTCTATTGTGAAAAAAATGTAATGCTAAAATAAAAAATGTGATTTTTTGGCATCAATATAATTTGTCAACTATCCAGTTATATTTCGAAGAAATTCAGTTTAGTTACATAGGCTATACTTACACTACAGGAAAATTTTGCAATAGCAATAACATGCATCAAAAATGCACGCACATTCTTCATGTGCCCATTCTTTAGACAAATTGCATTGAATCTAATCGGCATCAAAAGTATCTGAACATATCAAACAAGCATAAGTTGCATTTTGCCACTCATTGTTCAAAACAGCATTAGTTTGTCTGTTAATGTTGAAAGGTCAGGACCGTTTACTACATTTTGATTTGTTGCATTTAGACAAACTTTAATTAACATTTTCTGTGCAGGCGAAGTCCGTACAGAGCTTTTGAATACCTTTTTCTTTTCGTAGTAACTGTGTTGTGACAAATTTGTTTTGGCAATGCACTGACATCAGCCACTTTTACTTGATGTTGCGGGGGGTGTTTAATTTTTTCCTCAGTATCTATATTTACTTCCACAGTACCGATCATGAGCACGCCCAAAAGATGTAAAATCAGCAATATCGTTTTTTTCATGACACAAACGTAAATAAGATGCAGAGCATTCTGGCATATTGTTGAGATTTTCAGGTTCATCTGTCGAAATTAGAAAAGATGATAAAATTATGTTGTTAGTCAAGACTTGAGAAGTGCCTGGATCCAGCCTGTGAGTTACTTTAGCTAGGGTAAATTGATGCTCTTCAAATGCAAAGCCACCTATGAGACAAATTCCAACTTTTTTAAAGCCATTAATTGCAGCATTAATTGCTGCTGCTTTGCCATATTCTTAGCCAAAGATTTGACTGCCTTTTAAATAGAATAACAGCCCTGCCTGGATGAGCTTTTAATTTGTCAAACTAGTCTCCAGTGCGATGGTGTTTTTTTATTAACTACCTGTCTCGCACGAGAGTTAAACTGGAGACTGTTACCCAAGACATGCAGCAGCATATTTAGGAGGAGCCGGAGTACGTCACGTGTGTCGTGTCACAGGTGGTGCACATATTGAACATTTGTAAAACCTTTCATAAAATTCAGGTGCCTTTGAATGTCTTATTCAAATTTACAGAAATAAATTTTATTTAGCTCAACATTAACCCTGTTTAGTTTCATTTGATTCGACTATGTAGTTTCTGTAATATTTACATGTCAAATGATTTCAAATTTTTTAAAACACCCTGTATAACTTGACCTCTAAAAGCTAAGCAAATAAAGCATTTGCTTACATATTAAATTGCTACATACTCGAATTTTTTATTAAAGCTTAATTTTTTCTGGCAAAACCAACCCAGCTAAAATTAAAATGCTGAATAATTGCATCAAAAAAAATGACTTAATTGACATGCAAACTTACTCTGAAAAGGGGCAACATCTTGTAACTCCACTTTCATGCGCACTCGCGGAAATACATGTATAAATCCAGGCAATACAAAACTATTTATTGTATTCATGCAGAAAATTTTAGTAATATTTTGTCCTCTTTCAAGACTTGCAGTTGCTCCAACTTAGTGTGTTACCTTTGAGTACCAGAATCTTTGAAAGTTTTTGTACTACAATAATACCAGATTCATCCATATTATGTATTAAGTCACTGAAAATGCTAGTGCTTTTCATTATCTCAAAAAGTACATCAAAAAATCTGTGAACCTGAAATCTGTGAAAACATGATGCTTGAGTGAATAAAGTAGCTTTTAGGTCTTCTTAAACCTAAAACGCCTGAGTGGGTTGTTAGCAATCCGAATAAAAATTTCCTAGCACATACCTTCCAATACGGTATACTCTATTACCACCATATTCTGTGTGTTCCTCAAGCTACTACCAGCCAACAATGCCACGCAGGGCTCATGCCGGCCCTGCCAGGGCGACCCGTACAGTTCCCGTACCAACTGGGCCGCGGGCGTTGCAGTGGCCCCTCATGGGCTAACTGCATGAGTTTCATATGGTTTGGCTAAAATTTTAGTTTAGTGGTTAAAGAAGGAACAACCTCACTTTCACTGAACACATAGCGATTGGATGGCATAATATCAGCAGCCTTAAAGCCACTTGCAGCATTTCTCATTGTTGCTACTTATTCATAAGCTTTTCTGACTAGCTTGCACACCTTATACTCAGTGATTCTTCATCCGGGATGATTCATCATCCACTTGTCAACTTCTTGGCCGTAAAATGTTTGCAGTGGCTCAAAAAGAGAAATATTAAGTGATTGAAAGCAGTGCAATATGTGTGGATGAATAGAAAATATCATAATTTCGTTTTTCTTGGGAAAATTAATAGCAGGTAAATAAACATGACTGGTATGGTTGACAAGAATAAGAACGAACTGATTTTCTGAACTTGAATTAGTTACTTTTTAAAAATGCATCAACCATTCCACAAAAATATCACCATCAGTCCACCCTGAAGTCAAAACGCACCCTTTAGTTCCTAGTAAAGAATCATTAAAAAGGGAGGGGGTCATTTTTTTGCAAGAAAATATGAACAGTGGGGTTACAAAATTTCCAAAAGGGTTTATGCAACATATTAAAGTCACTGTTTTCCCACGCTCAGCACTATTAAGTTTGCCAACTTGCTTTTAATCTTTTTAGAGCAATTATCTTGCTTGGTGTCTGCACCGTGCTTATGCCATTTTCATTAACATTAAAAATTTTCTCTAGTTGAAGGTAATTTTGTTTAATCAATTCTTTCAATAAATTGTAGAATCTATCAACCTACTTCTTCTTGAATCCTGTTGCTCTTGTAATGCTGGTTGATTTAGGTTGTCTTGAAGACAATTCTGCATGCCTTTTTAGAAAAAGATCAAGCAAATTCTTTCTGGTTGATTTTTTTTGTTTGTTACCCCTTAAAGGACAGTGGTACATTTTTGTACCATGACTGTGATTGTAATGTAATAGAAGCACTTTGGTAAAAGCATTATAATTCTAATTTTTAGTTATTTGTGACATCATTCCCAGCAAACACAGACGTCTATACGACGTTTTCAGCACCTACAATTTTGGTCCAAACGTCTTGGACTAGTATAGGACGTCCTGAAGACGTAATGAATAAGGACGTTCGTAGGATGTCTCAAGGACGTTTAAAAAGGATGTAAAACTGATGATTGAATAAGTTACTTTAGCAAAAAATGGTTTATTTTATATAAGTCCTATATAAAAGAAAAGGTCTGCGCGAAGAGCAGAAGTATTATAAAATAAAGCCCTGATACCCAGCCAACAATGCTATGCAGGGCCCATGCGGGCCCTGCAGGGGCTTCCCATACGGGACCCGTACCGATTTGACCGCGGGCGCTGTAATTGCCCCGCATGGGCTAACCGCACGGGTTTAATTTGGTTTTCAGTTTTAAGCCGTAATCAAAAATTAAAACAAGCAAATAAGCTAATGTTTTTAATTATTTTAAAAAAGGAACAATTTGACTAAACAGTTTGAAAATTATGAAACTCGTGTGGTAAGCCCATGCGGGGCCACTGCAGCGCCCGCAGGCAAATCGGTACGGGTCCCGTACGGGCAGCCATAGCATTGTTGGCTGGGTAGTGTTTACAAATAAGAAAAAAAGATATTGTATTTCTATTAAATTTTATCAACAGACAGCACTTGTGTTTTTTGTTGTAAAACTTTTAAGCCTATTTATAACTTCTATTATTTTTTCAGTTAATTATTAGGGGTAAGGGAACATGATTTGAGACACTTTTTACATTTTTGTCCATGAATTCAAAACGGTTTGTGATAGCGATTTGGTTAATGGCACAAACAAAACCAGGTTCTTTTGCCCACTTTTTGAAAAAAACTACAATGTTTTATCTCATTTACTCTTTCCTCAATTACTAGTTACAAAATAATACCTAAATGTATCAATTCACCTTCCTAGGAAGGTGAATTGATACTTGAAGACTGTAATTTGATACGGGGGAAGGTGAGTTAATACGGCATTTTGAAAAGATTATATTTTGAGGTTTCACGGCTTTACTATGCTTTTACACTTTATAAATGAGTGTTTTTCAGCTAAATTTTTGTTTGAGTATAATTATTAAAGCGGTTTGATTCCAATCATAGTTCGCCAAGTTTCTACACCAAGAATTTTGTGATAGACTAAAAGCATTAACACTCTTACCAGTAAAAATCGAATTATAATGAATTTTGCAACAAATACATAACCACAAATCCAACATTTTAATAAGAACAATTGGTACGAGATTTAAAAAATTCAAACAAATCTCAAGAAATAGACAGAAAAGCAATTTTTTATAGTACAAAAAAATACGTTAATACTTTAATTAATGTTTTAAGGAATCATTTAAATGTGTTATTCCACTAGTCGATTTATTATGTTTTAATGCTTGCTTACAAGTTTTACAAATTACGTATCCAATATAATCTTTACTTTCAATATGGTTTAAATATAAAAATTTTGCCAAACTGTGCTTTTTTCAGAAGTTGTTAGCAATTTGTTGTTTTCAAGAAGTTTGCAAACTTCATTAGAAGAAAAAATCATGTTTTTGTTAGAAGTAATCAAGGCTGCTCAAAATAACACCCTAGATATATCAAATCTATTTTAACTAAATGTAATAATATTTTATCTTAGAAGAATTAGAAGGAATAGAATTGGGAATTAGAAGGAATAGATTTTATCTTAGATTGAACTAAGCAGCTAATAAACTTAACATTGGCAAATATCACACAAGTACACAAGTAAATTTCCACCAGCTTAAACTTAACATTAAAAAAAATCATATAGATAGGTTATGACCATGGGAAAAAAATCTTTGCATTTAAATTATTATTTTGGTAACAAGACAATCTCTATGCAGGCTACAAATACATATACAATAAAAACTAATATAATACCAGTGTATCAGGCAGGGTAATACGGACTCATTTAAAGGAATTCATGTAAAGGCAAGCGTTACGGTTAAGGTTAGGTTAGACCGGGATTCGCTTGAACAATAGCGATTATTTTAATTGTCAATTTTAAATAATAAATAAAGAACTAGCCGCAAGTGTCGGGTATGAGCAATAAACTCAAAATAAATGCCAGGAATAAAGCATTTTGAAGATCAAAAAAACATTTTATGATAAAAAATGTTTCTTCTAGTATTTAAAATTAAATGATTTTTAAAAGATAGACTCCGACTCCAGTCCGACTCCATTACAAATTAGCAAAAACCGACTCCGACAAAATGTACCATACTCCGGCTCCAGTCCAACTCCAATTCCAGTCCATGCTCATTTCTGTCGTGTATAAAAGTGCGTGATGAATTACATAACCGCGATTGGTCAAAATGGTTATAGTAATGACGGTTATCAGAAAGTTTTTATGGAAGTAGTAAGAAAAACAAGAATTTGATTTAGGCTACTCTTATAAAAATATATTTCAAATTTCTCTTTTAAATTAGATATTTTTGAAATAAATACAGACAAGTAGAATCTTTTTCTTTTCTTTCTAAAAAAATAAAACTGTAGTAACTTTCAGAGAAACATAAACATCGTAAAAAAAGATAAATTGTAAACTTAAAAAATTTCTTTTTAATTTTCGTATTAATTATTCTTTTCAGTGTATTGAGCTGGTTTACTCTGGTTTTAATTATAATGTTTTATTTTACATACCATTTCATTAGTTAAGCCTATTGTATATGCAGATAGGGTACAAAACAATAACATATGAAAAATAAGTTTTAATGAAATACACATACTGTAACAGTGACAATTGGATAACTTAAGTTTTTGGTTTGCTTGAATATTAGGTCATAAATTTATCTCTAAGAATTGTACAGTAAAGATTTGGCTGACTAATCTGTTTTATTGCCTTTGTGTTCGTCATAAACATTTCTTGAATTATCTCTACCTTAAAATCTCTTGGGAGTTTGTTTTGCGCACATGTGCTTCTAAAGATTTCTTTTTAACTAGATAAAGATTTAGTTGTTCTACAGTATGCAGTTTGCATTTTACATTAGTTATGATTTTAACTTTTTTCAATGTTTAGATAACGCCACAATTGATTTTAATATTTTCTTTTATTGTACTAACTATATTCTTAATCACTCTTTGCTTTGGTTAATATAGTTGATTAAATCAGAAGTCATGATTCTTGTTCAGATAGAATCAGGTTGAATAAAATCAAAGTCCATCTAACAAATACTTTTGGGTCTATTTCATCTTACCAATGTTTTTTTAATATCTAGAAAAGATTTTAAAATTTTTCTCTAATTTTATGATTTTGTATGGTTTTGAAACATATATGCCCATAGAGTGTGATTACTCTCAAGAATATAAGTTTAATTAATAAAGCTAATAACCTAGTAGTGTAAAGTACTATAATCTACAATTTTTATACTTTTAACTTCTTACTTTTAAGTTTAATAGTCACAGGTGTATGATTTTAAAGCAATTGATTATATGATAGTTCGGGATATGACCATGTTGATATTGAAAAAAACTTAGTCTTGTTCACTGTTTGCCATTACTAACTTGGCAGGCTTTGGGGATTTCCCAAAATTAGGAAGTAATAAACTAAATTTGGAAGATAAATACAAAAACCCAAAACTTATGTGACATTGATTATCTATAGTAACTACTTGGATGATTTTTGGGTCTTTTCAAGATGTCACTGTAAGCAATTTTTGGTAAAATTAACCCAGAATTCCCCTACAGCGCCTGGATAAAAATTAAAAGTAACCAAGAAGAAACAGATCTCTTCAAGAAGCAATAGTAACCACAAGGGGATTCAGGTTATTTTCACCCAAATAATTATTTACAGTGACTTCTTGAAGAGATCCAATTTTTTTTTATGTATCTACTACTCTTTAAATATAATGTTAGTTTTGCTTTCACTATATATGTATGTTCAATTATATTCAGAACATGCAATCAATAAACTGTACTAAGGGAAATATTTTACGTAAATGTTTCCGTTCTCATTCACTTTTTAAAGATTTATATATTTTGGAAGCATTATTTGATAATAAAATAATAATTGTGATCTTTTTGTTTCTAGACAAACATTTCAAACTTATTCCATAACAAATGTGTATGACAACACAACAATTTAACTAGTTTAACACAAGCATATAGTATGCAAATGCGGACTGGTAATTTAAAATTGTTGTTAAAAATGCATTGTAGGGGCTAAACACAATCGATATGTTCGATCCAAATAATATTGTTATGATTTTTCAATGATATTAAATTACTAACCATTTTAAGCCTTTTAGAAACTATCCCAACAGCATTCGAAGCACATGAAAGTTAGCTTTGAATTTTTGGTTGAAATAGTAAATAAATTGATCTTTTTAGGGTATTTTTTTTAGGATATTTTAAGAAATGTGTAAGATGTTCATATAGTATTCTTTAACAGCCAACAATCCTGCCTTTTCAACAAATTAGTTTCAAACAAAAAATTTCGTCACAAACAAAAGCATAGCTTTTCTAAATCTATTTCAAAAGAAAAATTTCATGAAAGGCGACATCTTCATTCAAGGTTTATTCCCAGAGGAAATTTCTATGAAAAGCAACAGTACTCTCGCTCTGGCTTCTCTTCAGTGGAAAGGTCCTCCTACCACCGGTGGCGATACCGTCACTTTGGTTTCAAGGGAAAGGTCCTGCGACAGGCGACGACGCCATCACTCTAAGTCCATTTCAGTGGAAATCTCCTTCGACAGGCAACGACACCGTTATGCTGGTTGTATATCATCTGAAAGGACTTGTAAACAGCATTCATGTCAATCAGCTTTGCCAATTTCACACAGTCGGTCATATGCTAAACTCTGTGAACAAAGAACTTGTTATCAGCCATTAAATACTGTAATTCATTGGAGCTCAATGAAACTATTTTTCAAAGTTCGAGCATATGTGTGGATGTGAATGAGTAATTGCTTCTCTATCATCTATAGATTTAACCACTTCCAGTGTAAAACAGAACAAATCGAAGTATCCACTGAAAGAAGCAGGTAATATTTTTTTAGAAATTTCAAGTTTTTTGGAAGTGCCTCTATCGTAATTTTGTTGGTATTTGGAGCCTGAACGATAAAATATAAGTATAATTATTTTTAATAATTGTATGTATCATACGTATAAATGTCATTCATTATCGCAGTATACCATGTTTTTTTTATATTTTCGAAGAAACTAATTTACGAACTTGCTAAAATAGAGAATTTATTGCAGCATAGAATTCATTGTTATTCTGGAAAAATACAACTAGAAGATTTTTATAACAATTTGAAAGTGTGACATCTCCTTGCTTTGGACAAACGTTAATCAATAACCAAGATCGTTACAAGTGCCTTGTAAGTGTCATAGTTTTTGTATTTTTTTTTACCAGCAAACAAAACTTACTGTAGTAATAGCAGGCTATCGTCAAAGATAAAGCAGGGTGTAAGACTACAACAGCAATGTTTTATACATTTCAGGTGACTTATTTCTCAAAAATTGGTAGCAACAGCCCATCAAGTCTTATAAAGAATGATTTATTAACGTAAGTACTTATCTTACATTTAGGTAGGCTCAAATATTTATTAATTACAATAGTTTCAGTTTTCAACAAGGCCGGCCAAATATAGGCCAATTAAGCGTTTGAGATAACAAATTAAAGACAAGGTTTTATCGCTTGAATTTTGTATGTAAGCATTTTTTGCCGTTTTATTTGCGCCCTTTACAAGGCTATTTTAGTAAAGATCCTTCTTATTTTAGTTGGCCCAACTACAAGGCTATTTTTCGTGAAGCTATCCCTTTGATCTCCAATAAATCCAACACCAACTCTTGGATGGCTTCTGTTTTTACAAGAGGTTTTTCCATTTGCATCTGTTAAAGTGTTTTGTTCTTGTTGCAATTACAAAAATAATTAGTTTCAAGCATAATCACTTTTAAGGCTCGTTTCCATAACGAGTGTGTAATGGAGCATAGTTTGTTTTATTGATTTTTTTACTTAAAGTAAAGCATAAAAATTAATAAAAGAATACTCTATTTCCTGCTCTTTTGGAAGTGAGCCTTTAAGCCGTGTGGGGTGTCCAAGTTGATTTTGCAGTAGTTAGTTGTTGGTTATAAAAATTGCCAGCCTTTACCCGTTTAATGTGGTAATGTTTGTTCTAATGATTTTTGTATTTTTTACTTTGCTCTTTTCACTGAAGCAGTGGCATTTGGACTTGATGTTAATATGGATCTGTTTAAGATTTTCTATGCAATTCTTGTATGTAATGTCTAGAACTGAGTTATAATTGTTGCTGTGAAAAATTGTGACCTTATTTTTCAGGGTTGAAATGTATGTGCGTTAAGAGTATGTTTTTATCAATTGCTTAAATTAAATAATATGAAGGTTGACGGATGTTCAACTATTTGTCGGAAGCATACTGTTTTCGCTTGGGTGCTTTCTTGTTTGCAGCAAGTGGCAATGCAAAAAGCTACGTTATTGAACAGTTTACTGTTTGTTCATGTGGGTGTTTGATATTATAGGACTCCATTAGGTTTGCATATTCCAAAATAAACGATGTGACAGTTTTAAATGTAAAGATAACAGTAAAATTGCTTTCCTTTACCCCATAAAATGAAATGCAATGTTTTGAAAATAATGTGAGTTTGTTTTTCTTAGTCGGCAGTGTGGTCGAGTGGTTAAGGCGCAGTGCTTATGATCAACATGGTCTCGGTTAAAAATCCACTCGTGCCATTCTGTTGTGTCCTTGGGAAAGACACTTTACTGCACAGACACTTTCCTCTGCTTGGTGGTCTTAGCAAGCATTTCTAAATTGCAGTCATAACTCTATTTTATTACAAGCGGACAGCAATATCTTGGCATCTCTGGAAGCAGGTCGGGGTAATTGCCTACCCTATGTATTAGCACCTCCGTCGCTTTCCTGTAGTAGAATAAATACGGAGATAAAAATAAAAAATTTTTTGGTTGAGTGAGATTTACATGTTATAAAAAAGTTTGTCTTGCATCCATAAAGATTTCTGTACCTCAGACACCACATGGAGTGCAAAATTTGACAGCTTTGAATGATAGAACCCAATGCTGGTTTGGCACTATTTTTTCTAGCACCTCATCCAAGCCGTACAGTAAGCTGTGGTTGTAAAAAAATAAACCTTATCTTTGTTCTGTCTATGTTTGACCCGACGTTGATATTCTTCCCAACGACCGTAACCGTGACCAGGAAACGTTTCAAGACCTTCATTGGTTTTCTTGGAATTCTAACTATAGTAAAAAACAATGTTATCTTTATTTCAATCAAATTCAAGACAACATGAAATTAATAAAATGAACCCAACTATTTGGTCCAAACAAAAATAGCAACTGGTTTTTTCAACCAAAAAAATTTTAATTACCAAACAAGGTCTCTCCCTGCTACACTTCTCTGACAAGAAGCTTGAATTCAAAACGTATGAATTAATCAAACAATGAAAAATGTGCGGTTTGAAGTGCGTTCACATCCACCAATCACCAACATTGAAACGTAAAAAAGAAATAGCTGATTCTTGAACAGTGATATTCTTATAATTTTGGGGTGTTTTGTTGTGGTTAGAGATTGGCTTTTTAATTTGAACTACATATTTATGCTATACTGTATATTTTGCCGCATTGGGTTCATTTGTAATTGTGCTTTGATCTTGTGTTCACAAAAATTTTGTAACAACTATATAAGCTAGAACTCTTAAATTTTTTTCAGCTATAGGAATTTCCTGTCTGAACACAGATATAATCAAAGTTGAGTTTATTGATAGGTTAAGTTTAAAAAAATAATTTGATAAAATCTTGCATACTAGAATAAAACAAACAAGTAAATATACATAGGTATATTTAGAAGTTTTTTAAAATTTTTTGTCGGTGTTCATTTTTGTATGTTGTCAGTTTAAAGTTATCAAATTTTCAAAAAACTAGCTATATCTAAATAATATTTTTATGTTTATTGTTTATGACTTATGGCTTTTATGTGTTGCAGTGTGACAATTGATAATGTCCTTTCGGAGTTCAGCATGTTTGGCAGAAAAAAAAAAAGGAGCTTTACAGACCTAAAGGTTTTCAAGTTAGTCCTTGGTGAGTACAGATTTACAGATTAGAAACAAATTTGCTTGCTAAGCCCGGTAGCGATCTATCGACTAAGAATTGATGTTACGAATTAGGAAAACAGTTAACGATTGGCTGCACGCTGAAAAAAACTAATTCTCCAACATTATCGACTTACTGTTGATTAGAGGAGTAACAGATCATTCACATTGTACCTAAAATTTCGTTACGTTGTTAAATGTATTTAACACATTTAACACATCCGTGTATTTAATATATTTATATTTTTACAGACGCTGCCATCATGACAATAGAAACAGACTGGAAAAATATAATAGGAAAAGTGCTTAAACACGCAACTGGTAAAAATAAATAAATTTTTTTATAACCACCGAGTGTTTGTATATTGATTTTAATAAACAGCTTTTTCGTTTTTGATTGCTTTTAAATCGTTACTTTTAAACATCTGCGTAATCACTGTATAACTGGATTAATCATGGATCAGTCACACGTAAACAGCAATGCTCAAATCAATGTTTTGAAAAACTTTTTAAAAAAATTCACTGCGCAGCGTCGTTTTAAGCGCGTTTGAAAGACACCACATTCAGACGTCTCCAGGACGTCACAACAAGACGTCTACAGGACGTCGTAAAAAGACGTCCTTAAAACTTTCATTTTAAATTAAATGAGGAGGTCCTGAGGACCAAGATTCTAACGTCTACAGGACCAATTTGTGTTTGCTGGGATTATTGATCTATTGTCATTTTATTTTAAAATCAAATTCTTATATCTCTCAAAAGATTAAATGGATTGATTAAGTTGTTGGCAGCAGCATAAGCAAAGCCAAGAGAACAAAGGTTTAACTTAGTTAATCCAAAAAATCGGATTTGCATTTTTTTGATATGATCCACCAACTAATCGTCAACTTTAGT
This sequence comes from Diplosoma virens, assembly GCA_963680785.1. NCBI lineage: Eukaryota > Metazoa > Chordata > Ascidiacea > Aplousobranchia > Didemnidae > Diplosoma > Diplosoma virens. Next base: position 4,375,019 of record OY796881.1, on the reverse strand, counting down.
GGAAAATATTGTTTGAAATTTTTCGAACTTTTTGGTACCAGAAGCGAATACTTTATTTTTCAAATGCCTTGTTAAAGTTGTACATGGCATGGCATATTTTTTTGAGGCAGCTTTTACTGAGGATTTTTACTTAGAATATCATTTAAAGCATTTTTTAGATTTACTTTAGACAAACTTGATTGGTTTGTGGTTCTCTTACAGTTCCGAACCATTGCAATGAAATGTTAACACTATTTTATCAGGCTTAAGTGCATTTAAGAAAGATACGAGTATATACTGCACATGTAATTGCTACATTTTTCTGCAAGTTAAAAAACAGTTAGCTTGTTAATTGCTAACCTATTCAAAATTATCACTGACTAGTTAACCTCACTCTAAAGTTAATTACTCCCGAATTTTATAGCAGTATAACACAACCATAATAAGTCTAGACTACTTCACTACTAATAGTAGCTAGGGTACTGGTACAACAGTTTTGCCCCAACTACTAATGTCCACTTTACTTTGTTAAGGCATGTTTTAGTTAAATACTTATTTTACTAAGCCTAAACAATAAAAGGTAGTGCAACAGTAAACCAATATATCTAAATTTCACAAGCTAAAAAATTTTTTTAATATTTTATTTGCAAAACGTAGCAAAGGCACTATTTACGTTGCAAGTTTATTACATTACAAGTGAAAAAAAATGTTTGAATTGCTTTAACAAAGAAAAACTGTGTTGCCAATTTTTTTGTCAAACAGTTTTGTGCTTAATTCTAGCTGTTCAGCAAAAAAAATTTTTTGCAAGTTTTTTATTTTGCGATATTATAGAGGTATCCGCTTTGCTCCGTATGACCGCTTTGCCCCGCCTTTCCCTTTTTATATGACCTGTTAGTGATAGTTGGAAGGAAATTTGCTTATGCTGATGATCTGGCCATCTTGCACTATGCAAGCAACTGGCAGGCATTAGAGGGGAATTTACTCAGGACATGTTAACCCTATCCTCTTACCTTTCCAAATGGAAGCTCAAGCGCAGTAAAAAAACACTATGTCCGCAGCCTTTCTTCTTTACAAGGAGGCATGACGTGAGTTTAACATCTTTGTCAACGGACAACCCTACCATTTTGTGGTGAACCCATTTATTTTGACATAAAGCTGGATGTGGTACTTAAATTTTTCCCAAACTTGGAGTCACTACGCAAAAAGTTAACATCTCGCATTGGGTTTCTAAAGCGATTATCTGAATCAAGCTGGAGTGCGGATGCAACAATAATTCTCACAAGCACCCTTGCCTTTGTCCATTCCACGGCGGAGTACTATCAGATATTGTTTTTTAAAAATTGTTTTTTTTCTGTCTATTGAGAGAATTTTTTCAGAGAATTCAGTCGTATTAGCCAGAACTTACTGTGTTAAGAACTTCAGTCTTGGGGCAAACTATTTTTAGAGAAGGCATAAATAAAAATATAAACAGCTTCGGATTACATAGTTTAGGTATTTGAGTAATCTAGTTTAAACGGTCCTTTTGGCTTCTTGATTAAAGTTGTAACATGCATGTAATTGTTGTTTTATTAATTTTAGATGCTTTGATAAGGACTTTTTATAGCCGAAACTGCTTAGCTTTTTTTTAAAATAAAACTTTGAAAGTATAAATAATAAAAATATGGTTATTAATTGCTATTCTTTACTAAAGGATTTTAAAAATAAATTATTTTTCTAAAATTTTTATGGTATAGAATTTTAGGAAATTGCAATTTTTTTTGTAAAATTTCTATATGAAAGAGGAAAAAATTAAAGCAAAATATTCAATCAGACTTTATTTGCAAAAACTAGAAAACTTCTTGAAAAAATTGTATTAAAACTAACAAACTCAAATAAACAAATATTTGATTAGAAATTACATTAGACGATATTTTTGTATAAAAATTGCTAACCTGTACAAGTTCTGCTATCACTAGCAAGTTGAAAACCAGTTCTACAGCCGCACTTTCCTTGATTATTGTTCCCTGCTGATACACAAAGTTGCGTGCAGTTTAACCCAGTACAGTTGAATTGCTCTGCAAACAAAGCGATTAAAATAAAATTAATGGCGATAGAATATCGGCAGAAATAAGCAGCACCATTAACAAAATTTATGCTTATCTCTGTTTTTAACCTTACAGCTGACGCATCCAATGACGCCTAAAGAGCATGCGGTTTGGTAAATTCTATTAGCATTACAGCAACAATTTTTCATGGCATAAATATAGACACGATTTAGTTTAATCACGCATTTTTAAACATAAATATTGGAAATCTATACTATTAAAATAGCTTTTAACAGCAAATGTTTAATTTACGTAAAGCTCTTTTGTTAATTAAGTAGCCTTAAAAAAGGCTGTTTTGAAAACTCGAACGTTTTCGTCTAGCTCTCTTCAGGAGGTTTCGCTAGAATGAATTGCAGAACTGAATGTAATATTTCAAAAGTTTGAAAGCTGATTCTGATTGGCTAAAAATTAAGGATAATAATAGTTATCATAATAATTTATTTATTAATACTTTTCAATTATTATGATAACTATTATTAATCTTAATTTTTAGCCAATCAGAATCAGCTTTCAAACTTTTGAAATATTACATTCAGTTCTGCAATTCATTCTAGCGAAACCTGAAGAGAGCTAGACGAAAACGTTCGAGTTTTCAAAACAGCCTTTTTTAAGGCTACTTAATTAACAAAAGAGCTTTAAATGAAACATTTGCTGTTAAAAGCTATTTTAAAGTTTTGTACCAACAAAAAACTTTTTAAATCTATATTACTTTTTTCGGGTCTCCGTGTATAAAAAGTTAGAAACTGCCCGCATTAAATTGCTTTGATGAATTAAATTTTGTGTGTATTGAATTTCTTGCAATATTTGTTTAAAAGTTAAACGAGAAAAAAACTTACCAAAACATTCAATAAACATGCACCGTCCAATTTCTCGCGATAATCCTTGACAATCAGTATTTGGAGTTATGACAACACAACTCCTTGTCCGAGTTCGAGTTCCATTCCCACAGGTCGTCGAACAAACCGACCATGCCTCCCATGGTCCCCAAGCTATAAAGTAATTGCAATTTTAGTACACTATGTGATAGGTTTTTATAAAACATGGGTGATAGTAATTAGAACTTCCTTAGTAATTAGAGTAATTAGGTGATAGTAATTAGAGCTCAGTTTGATCACACTTTGACCTACAGTCACAAAAGCTTGAGTTCGATGCTCAGTCTATCCAATGATTTTTGTTCTTTATTTAGAAAATGCACTTTCCGCGAATTCGTCAAGGGAGTGTTGTGCTAGGGTGGGCCGAAAAAAAAATACAATATTTCACCATCGCTGTTGGTTGGTCTTAGATAAAAAAACAACTTTTCTGGAAATAAAAGATAGTGTCTCCACTTGTGTGCTCTGCCACTTGCATATCTAGAAAAATTGTCTGTTTGACAAAACTATGACTAAATCGGCTCTCTCAAAATAATGTCTTTACAAAAATAAGGCTAAATCGCCCCCTCTCAAGTTTATTGGTTAATTTGTCTGAATAAAAGCATTGTTTCTTAATTTAAATTACTTTGCATTAATTACTACATGCTTTTAAAAAATAATCATGTTGTGCCAAAAAAGTGAAAATTTATTTGCTTTCTTTGGCTGCCCTCTCATAAACAGACAATTTTTTAAAAATATGTATTACATTAAGTTACATGCAGTGTCTGGTAGCCTATGTGACGTAAAGGCAACTCATTGAGATGCAGTTCACAGATAACCCACTGTAAAGGACGTTTAAGAAACATTTCCAGGCATTTGATTGCATCTCTCTTGTATCCAGTATTAACGTTTGTGCCATCACATTTTACTTGGACCAAGTTTGTCTTCAAGTTTAGTTTCATAGATTACCTGCCATAGGCCTTGTGCAATGTAATTTTTTAGTCAACATTGTAAAAGAGAATAATCGATTATACTGTACATATCAACAACTTCTGTAAATTCCTTTATTAATGACTTTTATTATCAT